>JASAMY010002779.1:0-91517 GCA_030248085.1 Paralinhomoeus sp. GSCO2_6
AATTTCGGTATATACCAATTCAGTTTTGCAGCTTCTATAGACAGCACTCGATGGGGGATGCCCATCGTGACACGGGGGCAGCTTCAATCAGCTAACAGCAACTGGTCAGCCAAGACCTGGACCTGGCTGGTAAATGAAGTCGCGCTCAGGAAGGGTTGAACGTTGACGCTGGATGTAGTTTCGTGAGACTCCAGTTCATGGACCGCGTCATTGAAGATGATCCTGATCTGAAAGTGACCTTCGGCGAGAAGAGGCCGGATTTCTTCCCAGTGCTGCCGGTTTGCCTGGGGGGTGTCGTAGGTGACAAAGCTGCAAGCCAGAGGCGGTCGTGGCGGCTGGGTGACGGCCGGCGTGGATGAGACGGGCGCGAAATGATCGCCAACTTGCGTGCGACTGGTGCCAGTCAGCGTGAAAGCCTCCCCATCCCAGGCTGAGAGCTGAGTAACATGCGAGCCCTTGGGCAGCACCACACCGTAGGACGACCAGTTCTCGACCTGTACATGGAGAATGGCCATCGAGTTCGCGTGCATGAGAGACTCGGAGATGACGATGTCCGTGTCCAGAGAGCGGCCGTCGACGAAGACGTCCCGACCAACCAGCCGCGGTGGCACCTGGACCGGCACGCCACAGACGGAGTTGGGAGGCAGGAAGGTGCGCTGTGTCGACGTGACGGAGTCGTACTCCATCTGCAAGGAAATGTGCTGGTTGTCAATGCCCATCTCGCGGCGCTCGACTGTGTGCTGAATGAGTCGAAGAACCTGCTGGTCGGGAGGAGAGGGGGGCAGTGTGGTGGCCATGGCGGGAGACTGTTCCGACTTCCTCTTCCATCGCTCGATAGGGGCCGGTTCCTTGACGCCGTCTCTAGTGAACTGCCACGCGTAGGTCGTCTCTGGGATGGCAAGAGTGACACCGAATTGACTCATGGCGTTCGTGCCAAAGAGGAAGGGAGCGCCGCATCGGTTCTGGTCGTCGATCAAGACGATGAGCTTGGCCACCTTTCTGCCGACCGACAGCTCAAGTTCAACCTGACGAGGGAAGGAGAGCTGCACCCCTGAGACACCTGTCATCTGCGGTCCCGTGTTCAGCTCGATCTTTGACAGCACTTGAAGACGCACTCGCTCAGGCAATTGACCAACCAGGAAGTCGAACGTTGACTGCCAGATGAGCGTGATGTGAGAACCCGAGTCGAGGATGGCAACAACTGGAAAGCCGTGCACCTTGACCTGAATGTGCGTCGAGGGGCCGTACTTCGTGTGGGCGGGTGGGTTGTCCGGCTCAGCAGTGGGTGGAGGGTCCGCGTGCTCGTCGTCGCGAGCCGTTGATGGCGACATTGGTGAGCCACCCAGCTGCCGGGACTCCTGTGCGAGGCGAGTGCGACCAATGTGCCCTGAAAACACTGGGCCAGCCAGGAGGCCGGCGGATGCGTCGTCAGGCTGTTCATCGCTGTCGGTCCACATCAAAGCAGTGTCTTGGTTGGGCGGCGGGCAGGGAGCAGTCGGTGTCGACTCTGCCACCACGCCCGCATGCTGTAGCTGAAAAGCCGTGCGATTCGCCGTGCCTGCCAGTGGTGGGTGAGGGCAATTTCTGACCCAGTGGCCCGAGTCACCACATCGTCGGCAGCCATTGTTGCGCTGATGCTGCCGCTGATCGGCCGGCACCAGAGCGGGGGCTACCGCGCCTGGAGGGATGAGAGGCGGCGGCCGTGGACGCTCGTTCTGAAACGGGGCGCCCTGGCGAGGAGGCGGAGGCATGTGCTGCTGAGGTGGACGCGCCGCGAACCCACCGCGGCCGCGGAAAGACTGAGGAGCGTCCCGGCCGCGGTTCTGCCGGGGCTGCTGTGGCCCATCGTTGTCGAATCGGGCCTGGAAAGGCGACGCCAGCTGATGGGGGGGGAGGGCAAAGCCTTGCTGTTGCTGCGTTGGACCTCGCGGGGCCTGCTGAGGCCGTTGGCTTTCGAGGGCGCGCCACTCTCGTTGGTGGATGGCTTCGGCCTTGCGGAGATGCTCGAACCATTGCGCCTGCGTGACGGCCGAGTCGAGCGTCACCTCCTTGACCGACCTAAGCACGTGAGTGCGCATGGCCGGTGGGAGTGTGCAGACAAACTCGCGGCCTGCCATCTTCTGGACTACAATGTCGTCGACCTCAGTCGGGTGGAGCAGGGTGTAGATCTCCCGGACCCTCGCAGCCAAGCCCTGGAGACTATTTTGGTCCTTGTCGTAGCGCAGCACCTGCAGCTCGGCCGTCTGCGCTTCTTCGTTGATCTGCTCGAATAGCCAGAGGACATGCTGGTAAATAAGCAGCTCAAACGAAATGTGCTCACACCGCTGCTCAATGACTTTAAAGTGCGAGATGGCGTCGGCCTCGCAGAACTGGTAGAGCGTGTCCTTCTAGAGCCTAGGGTTGGTGTTCGAGTCGAGGATGTAGTAGCGCAACTCGCGCAAGAACACCTGGAAGCGCGGGACAGAAGCCGCTCGCAGCGAGTAGTAGTTGGTCAGCTTGACCCGCTTGCTACCGACGCTCCACCCCTCCGCCGGCCAGAAGCCTTGCTCTTCGCGAAATGTCAACAGGTACTGCGTGGTGCCGTCGACGAAGAGCGCCAGGTAACGGTCGTGGAGCTGGCGGGCGCACGCGTCCTTGTCAGATGTGTAGTCACGTTTCCAGCGGATGCCCTCTGCGTCTCGCCACCGAGTGTCTGTCTGAATGCCCAAATTGAAGCGAGTGCCGCGCTGAAGAGACTGATCAATTTCGATGAGGGAACGTCCCTGCGGAACCAGAAAAGGCGATGGCGGCTGGGCAGCCACGGCGTAGGGGTGCTGGGAGTGTTGCCCGTAGACGGCGTCGACAGCAACGTCGCGAACCGGCTGCGGTGGGTGCTGGAAGATGGCTGGGTGTGGACGCTGATCGGCCGCCTGAAACTGAGTGTGGGCCAACTGCTCCGTGGGGAAGTGGACGCGGGGGCACCGTAGATCGCCATGGATCTCACGGGCCTGCGGCTGCCACGTGTGTCATCCGTCAGGCGTCACCAGAGTGGGCGCAGGTTCAGCAAGCTGGACGGCAGCTGGAGTCGACGTGTTCTGAGCTGTAGGAGGCGCCAGCAGCCGAGTAGACGGTGGTGGGATCGCATGGCCGTCCATAGGCGGATCCTGAAGCTGAGGCTGGAGAGGGGGGGGGGCTGCCCTGACGAGCGTCAACACGCTGACCGTCTTCTGCAGCCTCAGTGACGGTTGACATCCGGTGAAGCGTCTCGGCATCTCGGGCGGCCTGAGTGCGCCTCGCGTCGAGACACGTCGCCAGCGTGTCGCGCTGAACTAGAAGACGACGAAGATACACCGCCTTTTCCTCATCCGACATCTTGCCAAAGAAGCTCTCCTCAGGGTGCGGCTGCGTCGATTGCTGCTCGACGATCTGCGTGACGACCGCCTCGTCGTCCACGTTCCGCTCCGTCTTGTTGTCGCTCTCCTCGTGCTGTTCGCGGCCCGGCCAGGGCGCCTGAATGGGCGTGGTTGCGCTCGCTGGCGCGACGGGAGCTGCGGCCGATGACGCCTGTGGGAGATCCGAGTGGTCCAGCGGGTTCTTGGGCGCGTCCTGCAGGTAGTTGTCGAAGACGGACTGCTCGTGGTCAGAGTCGATCGTGAAGAGGCCGGTCGTCGGTCGAAGAGGGAATGGCGTCTTCGGTGCCAAGCGCGAAATCTGCAAGTCGAAATAGCGGTGTTTCGTCTTAGGGTCGGCCTTGTCGATGTCGAAACGGTCGATTCGCACTTTGAGATGGGCGTTGTAGTCGATGTAGACCTGGTAGATCTGCTCAAAGGTGGGGGTAGCGATCTGGCCCGACCTCAGCGCCCTGCAGTTGTAGATCACTTGCGCCGCCTTCCGCCGAAAGCGCTCCACTTCGGCCGGTGAGACGAGGTGGAGCATCCAACCGGGGTTGTCGCAGAGGAAGCCCTGAACAATGAAAAGGTCCGGCACGCGGGTCTGCAAAAGCTCGAGTTCGTGCTCGATCTGCGGGGACTCTTGGAGGATGCGGGTGGGGACCATTTCGATGAGGCGGATGAGTCGCTCGACTCCGCGGACGTAGTCTAAGAGGCGAATGAGTCGACTGCCGACGCGGATCTGATACTCGTCGAGAGACTTGGGCGTCCTGGTCCGGCCATCGGCAGCCGACGCGCCATTCGCTGCCCCGGTTGCCGAAGCCATGCTCGCTATCGGCCGACGGCGCACGCGCCTCCTGGGTGCCTGAAACGACCCTGAAACCCGTCGTCGCCTAAAGCCCTGTGAAATGGTCGCCAGCCGAAGCGAGGAGTCGCTGTGGCGCTCCACTTGTAGCGAAGATGGGGTCTTGGGAGGAGGACTGGGGCTGAGGGGACGAGGACCGCGGGCCTGTGACTGGCCGCCTACTCGTATTGCTGTATGCTGTCCGCTGCCTCGAGCTCAGGTGTAGGTTCCTCCTACGCTTCGGCGTGACGACACAACCCCCGATTCCACCGTGAACTCATTCTTCGTCAGACCGTACCACCGTCGGCGCCGAGAGAGAAAGAGAGGGAGAGAGGGAGAGCGTGGGGAAGACAGGGGGAGGCGAACGGGAACGAAAGATAAAACCCAAAACTATCCGAGTCCCGACCTCGACCCAGCCGGTCTCAGCCGGCAACGAAACGAAAGTCTAAACTACAGCTGCGCATGGCCTAAACTACAACTACACCTTTATGCAAATAAACGGTGAAAGGTATGCAAACAGTGCAAGGCGCACTACATTAGGCCTAGGCTTAGCTTAGGCCTAGGCTTAGGCTTAGGCCGCGAAAGTCGACTTGCCTGCATGCTTTAGCTGCCTGCATTCTTTATCATATACAACCTGTGCTGCATTTAGCGTGTGCTGCATTTAAGCGTAACCCGTTCTACCTAACTCACGCGAAATTTACCACACAAAAACCACAGTGCTATATACATGTAAATCGGCCACCGTAGCCAATCCACAAATTGACAATCAGGGAAAGCCGCTACACAACTCGCAAATGCATGTGTGTGTGTTTTTTTGTCACACACGCTGTCATTGATGAAGTTAGAGCAGCTACACTTGTACGAGTGGCCCTTTTTTGTAATTCAATTCAGATTCAGGCGCTGTGTTCACATGAAAACTTTGAGAGAGGATACGCAACTGCAACAGGCCGCACGCAGCGTGACACAAGCACATGGATATGAGTGTCTACCCCTGGTGTCTACAAAGACGAGTCGGCATTTTTTTGCCCACCACAAAAGAAGAGTGTGCACGCTGCCCACACGAGTGATTACTCTTCCCGAAATACATTGGGTTGCGACATGACAAGTGCAACACGCTTTGGGGGTTAAAGGTTTTTCCAACCCCAGCAGTCAGCAGACATTTTTCTTTTGCGCGCACTCTCTTGTACACGGTACAGAACGACTCGCGAAACACGCAGCTCGATCGAAACCCTAAGTGCTTTCCGTCAAGGTTCGCTAAGATCAATTCAAATGGTCGCTTTCCACATCACATAAAGGCAAGCGTTTGCCGATTTCCGTGGGCAAAGTTGGCTCTTTTCGCCGATTGCGTCTCGCTGCTGCTGCGCTTCCGCATCAGCGGCGTGCGGAACGCGCGCGCTCGACCCCCCACCACGCGCAGAATCTCCTCGTTGTATCCCTGGAGGGCGTTAGCTGCCCCTGCAGTTGTAGATTAGAAAGAGTGTTTTTTTTTTATTAAATCGGACGATGCGTGTGAGACTAGACTTACATGCGATGCGAATATGATGGACGATAATCAGCTACTTCGAGCTGTAAGCTACCTGAGAAGCGGTGAAATATTGGCAGAAATCTCAAATTGGCCATATTAAAACTGCTTAGACAGATATTCATTGGGCACTATTGGAGGATTTTTCGAAAGTGGAACACTTGAGTTCTTGAACTTACAAAAAATCACAATTAAAGAGTGTTAAGCTTTACAACATCGATGCAGCTAGCGCTCTCCAAGCGGATTTCTTTGACGATAATTTCGCAGAACTTTGTCCAAGCCGACACACCCGTAGGTAGTGGCTTCGACCCGTAGCTGGGCTTTTCTAAATATCCGACTTTTGGACCAGTAAAACTACATAATTTGAATTTCTCACGCGCTCTGTGACTTCTCCTGTTGAAGAGATCGCTTTCCGACGCGACGTGGCTGAACTGCTGTTGCGCTCGAGAGTTGTTGCTGGAATGTTGTTGCTCTTGGGCTACTAGTGTGAACATTTCAAAACGTTTTAATCAAAATGCAGCACCTTGTAGTCCAGCGTTTCAGCGTAGACCAGACGACGGGCAAGTTGCTCCACCTGTTGACCGCTGTCATACTTTGAACGATGAGTCGTTTGAACGCCATCCACGTGTGCGCATCGAAATAGATGCCACGGTGGTAATGAACCAGTCCCACCTACAATTAGCAATTTGTCATTGCTTCAAGTGAAATTCGAATTTGAACCAATTCGAAATTGCTTCAGGTGGTGGCGATGATGATATTGCTATAGGTATTATTGATTTTCGCGGTGGCGACTAATATTAAGTTCTCGAAAAGTACAGTGTACCTATAGTACGTACCGTAAATCCTCCAATAGAAGCCCCCCTCCAATAGTGCCCCCGGGAGCAAGTCAATTTTAAATTCGCGCCAAATTCAAATTTTGAATGCTATCCAGTTGCATTAAAAGTGCATGCATGGTGTGTAATCATGTGCGCAATACACGTATTTCAATTAAACTTTTAAATTCCGGCTACCTCTGTGCATTTTAAGGCATTTTAATGTCAAATTTTGCTGCTAAATTGCGCAAAAATCTGACGAAATTAATAGTGCCCCCCTCTTGAGAGACATTGAAACAATAGTGCCCTGGGGGCACTATTGGAGGATTTACGGTATGTACATGTGGAAGTAGGTAGGTACACTTGTTGGGCAGCGTATGGCCAAGTGGTAGAGAATCAGCCTCTTGGGCGCAGGGTTCTGGATTCGATTCTTCATGGATCTATATCAACGAGCACTTTTCTGGCAATGGATTCTTGGTAAACATGTTAAACATGTAAACCGCGTCCATGTAAACCGACCTTCCTGCAGAGCATTTGAACCGGTTTGTAGAGACCGTGGGACACGAGCTGTACGCAGGCCTCCAGAAATTCGTGCACTCTGTGGCGCGCGCGTGTGAGACTACATTTTGTAACGACTATGCCGCAAATTGGGCTTTACTTATACCGCTCATATACCGTAAGCCCTATAATTACCCGCCGGTGCTAATTGTTTCATTCGGACTCTGGGAGGGTTTATAATTTGGGGAGGGGGGTAATTATGAGGGGGGCTAATAAACTGGAAGGGTCGATCTGTGAGTGGGGAACTTTGTTGGCACAAAGCGCGTGGAGGCGATTTTTACGGGAAAACACGCTGCACACAAGAAAAAGACGCTGCAGACATACGTCGGCACTCTCTAACACACTCTCACAGTCAGAGTCTTACATACACATACAGGTACCTACATACATCCAGATTGAAGACATTTCGGTGCGTCTAGGTGGTCCCTGACGCGCGCGCGCGCCTGTGAGCCTGCGCCAAGAGGGCGGGGTCGGCGTTCATGCGGGCCAGCCAAGCGTCGTCCGACTCGTCCTGCTGCCGGGGCGCGATGGCCAGCGCCTCGCAGTAGGCGGGCGAGATACAGAGCAGACTGACGAGCGTCTCTCGACTCACGTCGCTGGTTGCTCTGCAGCAGCGCGAGACTACGGTAGGCGGAAAATTTGAAACGGAAATGGAAAATGTAAACTTTTGCCAGCTCTTCTTGAGGAAAACGACCTCCGCGGCGTCGAGCGTCGTCCACTTTTCTTCCATCGTCGGTGTTCTGGGTTCGGTTGTTAGTATTATTGATCGCTGTGGCTGGTTGCGGCGTCTTGCCTCTTTCTCACGGCGCTCAGAAAACACACCCTCTTCTGCGCCGCTGGCGAATTCACTTGCTCAGACCGCGTATGCGCTCGTAGAGAACACTGTCGAGCTGAATATTGAGAAGGGACGCCGCTCAATAACGCGGCTTAGACGCGCTGCCATAGCTCGTGAAGTTACCGGCTACGGGTCGACGGGGTGTACGCAGGATATGCATTATTCAATTAGCCAGCAGCTGAACCGTGTGAAATGAGGCAAAAATTTTCTAACTGGATAAGTGACTACTCTCTGACTAATTAATACGTGATGACGCTAGCGGCACGCACGCATGCACGCAGAAACTTCTCGAACATATAGTCAGCGAACCTCCGTGCAGAAAATTGCGTGAAAGGAGAAAAGGAGAGGTGACGAACGAGACGGCTGTACCCGCGTTGATTAGCCCCACTGATTCGATGGCTTCGCCGACCAACAATTTGTTTGACCCAATTAGACCGAGAAGAAATTGTTTACGGACCGCGCGAACTAGACCGGGCCGAGAGGCGGACCCCACGGCTGTATGTACGCACATACCTACATAGGTACCTAATCATTGCTCCTAAGAAAAGAAACTTCGGTGCCGACAAAAATTGCCCAGCTAACAACAGTAACCATAAATACGGCCGGTTTCGCAATAAACCTCAGCTATTCGCGCTGTAATTGTTATGTGTCTGCTCTTCAATTCAACTGACAAGCATGGGGCAACTGACAAGCTACTTGAGCGTGCAACGAACACCTTTAACTCGAGATGGAGCGCAAGCCGCTAAGAATGCGAGGCAAAGAAATCGATGTGAATGACACACGAGTTTTTTTTTGGAAAATTCAACTGAGTTAAATTCGCGACACAATGCACTCTTGGTGCTCGGTGCACGCCAAGAGAAAAACCGCGACGCCGAAATGCGACAACTACAGCGTGCAAACTAGCTAGTTACTAAAACTAATCGTGCTGTGGTTTGATGACAGTGCAACAATGATCGCAGAGTGCTACTTTTTAGTTTCCAGCCCTAAAACGGCATGATCTTCCCCTGACGACTGTACACGTTTCCGCTGTGCTCAGCACTGTACTTAACGATGGTCGCCAACATCGCTTGAACGCTCTCTTCTGTGCTAATGGCCCCGCCTAAATTAATTTTATTGTACAAGTAGTCCTAGTGCGTTGTGCAACTGTGGTTTATTCTTGCGGCTCTAAGAGCATTCTTCGTATTTTGTGAGCATATACATATGTATGAGATTCATCATCGTACAGCGTTTCGCATCACACCATACACATGCCAATTGTCTGTATTTTACAACAAAAATCTAATCCACAACGCCAACCTCCATATGCTCGACCGTTGTCATTGAGATCGGTGGCCACGTATCCCGGTGTAATGGCAGCGACCAAAATGCCTTCGGGTTTTAGGTCGACACTCAGCGTGCGGGTGATCATATTTAGTGCTGCCTGAAATTAAAAATAATGATAATAAAGCAGCAGTTGGAGTTTGCAAACGAACTGACCTTGCTGCCTCGATACGCGTATCCGATCATCTTGGAGCCGGAGGTGTTGTCCTAAAAACACATGCTTGACAACATGCACACACATACCGTACACCTATAGTTCTGCAATTGCAGTTACCGTAAACTCAGAAAAACAAAAATTGCATAGAGACGTGACGTTGCAAGAGGAGCACTCACAGCAATGCTCGACACGCCAGTCGACATCATCACGACGGCTGATTTACTTGTGGCCATCGAGGTCGCATTGGCGCCGGTATTTTTGGCAGCCTTGCGCAGAAGAGGCAGCATGGCCTAGAAAACGTTTCAATGAAAACATTCAGATGCACGCACGCACGCACGCACGCACGCACCTGTACAACCATAAACGGGCCAGTAACGTTGACCAAGTAGGATTGAGCTGTCTTCTCGAAGGTGCTGTCGGTCAGCGTTTGCGTCGTGTCCATAATTCCGGCATTGTTTAGAAGCATGTTCAAGCCTGTACATAGCTGATTGTGAGCACGTTTTTTAAATTACTCACAAAAACGAAAGCAAAGCCGCACACCCTTGTCGCCAACAACTGCCGAAACGGAGGCAGCGGCCGCATTGATATCGGTTTGGCTGTCTACGGCCAGTTTGATCAAGTGAATCGTTGTCTTGGCCTTGTGCTGCTCAGCCAGCGTTTTCAGCTCCTGAGGGTTGCAAAATTGCGTTCATTTTTCGTTTTTAAAATGGGTACGTGAATACGTTTAAAATGTATGCAGCAGTATGGTGTCGAAGTAGCATTATATTTGCGTAGTACGACACATGACTGCTTAAAAAAAGAAACCAAAATCAACGTATTTCGCTTTCTCTTTCTCGCTTACCGGCGAGTTTTGTGGATTTCTCGTAGCCGCAAAAATGTGTGCGGGCGGTTCCGCGGAGCTAGCGATCTAGAAGGGCATTAAAATCGATAATTTGCTTGCGTAGTCTAGCACTCACCTGCTTGACAAACTCCAGACCGATTCCTCGGTTGGCGCCCGTGATCAGAACGGAGTCTCCATAGGGTTTTCCCATCGTTTCCAGGAGCTTTCTTTTCTTCCCTTTCTATACCCTAACCCCTTTCTGTTAGTCCCGACTGCGCAAGTGAGGGCCCGAGCCAATTCCGCGCCATTTATACGCTTGCGCGCCAGGTGACGACAGGGCCGAAGTCCACTGCGACGCACACACGTACAGCGAATCTTAGCTAAGGGCGCGCTGCGCAGACGCACACTGCGGGTCGGTGCGGCTAGGGGACAGGTCGGGGGCTGCAAATAGATTGTGTACGAGTGCGTATTTTCAGGACTAGGAAAGAGGAAAACACTCGAAACATGCACGAAAAGCTCAAAGTCCAAATTGAAAGCTTAGAAGTGTACTGTGATATACAGGGTGGGCCAGCCTCGACTTCCGCTCTTTGTTCAAGCATACACTCAGGGGTGGATGAAGCGATTTTGATGAAATTTTAAACACTTGTAGTAGACGGTTTAAGTTAGACTTCCTCCAAGTTTCAGCTAGATCTATCACGTTATTCAAAAGTTACGCACAAAACAATTTGTACACGGTAAAAATGAACGTTCTCTGGCGACTGGCATCATGTCGACTTCTCTGGCGAATTCTGAATCACACGCAAAACGCGATCTTCCGTTTATTCAGTTCTGACACGCTTTGGCATTGGATGAGGGCGGTAGCCAACTGAGCCAGTCTCCTCAAAGCGTTTAACGGTTGCCTAGATGTTGTGCCTTGACGGCGGCTGTGTCGTTTGGTAATACCGTTTTGAAGAGACGAATGACTTCAGCTTGATTGTTCGTTTAATAAAATTGTTTTAGAAGTTAAACGCGCTGTTCCAAAGAGAATTTCTGCCACGACATTCTCGCGCAAAACAAATTGTTCCGGTTAAAAAAGAAGGACTACAGTTCTTTGAAAACACGCAATTTACCATATAATAATTGTTATGTGTGTAACTTCTGAACAACGTTATAGATCTGGCTGAAAGTTGGAGGAAGTCTAAGTTGGACCGTCTACTACACGTGTTTAAAATTTCATTGAAATCGCATCATCCACCCCCGAGATATGCTTGAACAAAGAGCGGAAGTCGAGGCTGGCCCACCCTGTACAGCAGGCTGTGGACTGCAGGCACTCCAATAGTGCCCCCTCATAAAGTATTCCTCCGGAATGTTAAACGGCTGTTTGCGCAGTTGGGCTAAGGCGTTGGTTGCAAAACCGCAAGGTGCGGAGTTCAATCCTCAGCGTGGCAAGACTGCCAAAAAAGCAGAAACCCCCTCGGGCAAGGGGCTCACGTCAAAACTGTGCCCCCTTGATCGCTGTTCTCATCGGTTTTGTAGAAGGCAGAAGTAACCAGGGACCCATGCGGTCCCCCTCTCGCCTGAGACTTCGGTCTCAAACCTCAAAAAAAGGTTCAATCGCGCCATACCAGTAGGCGGTTTCGAAAAGGTAGGCTTATTATAAGTAATGGACTAAGCTAAGTAATGGAATGATCTGAATGGAAAGGAATGAATGGAGCTAAGTAAAGTGTTTTTATGCACCGCATTTCCAATTGCAGGTGTCTTGCGGTAAACTTTTCCCTAAATACAGTTCTACCGTTAAAGTCACTAAACGTTTTGTTTTTTTTTAAATTGTTGTTGCTGTATGGTTTGTCACAGGTTAGAGTCTAGGCGAGGCGTGAGGAGCTCCCGGCTACAGCTGTAGGCCGTACACGTATTTGTCTACACGAAACCGCAAGCCTGCAACACTGACCAAGTGCGGATCAGCTATAAGCGCTGATAAAGATCAAGAGAGTCTTGCATTACAATGCACGTTGCATTTGATGGGAACTGCTAGCAAATTAGCGGCGATTGCGAAGCGAAACTTGATTTTTAGCTGCGGATCACGTTCATTTCACGCTGACCGGCATCATCAATCGGCGTCCCCATTGCTGCATACTTGGCGACGAGCAAGCAGAAGAGCTAGTGCTCTAACTCGTCGTCGTCGTCGTCCTCCCGAATTCGTGCCCACGCCTGCACTTCGCCTTCGGCGAACGCCGCGAACAGCGCGGCCCCACCGAGCAGGATGGCCGCCAGCAGCCAAAACACGACTTGCCACTGCGCAAGCGTGCCCTAAACGTTCCAACGAGCGTTCATTACTGGCACGCACGCATGCGTTGGAGGCAGCAACAGACCACAGCCATGCAGTGGATGGCCTAGTGGTAGAGAATCGGCCCATGCAAGCATGGTTCGGGTTCGATTCTTCATGGATCTAGGTATTCCAACCCGGACTTTCTTGGAAATGGTTTCTTTCACTCTGTCATTGTACCAGCGTTCTTCCTACTGCCATTAGCGAACTCGTGGCTATGGTTGTACCTCTCGACAGGTCCTCTTGATTATTGCTCTACGGGCCATTGACGGCCTCCTAGCGTTGCGCCTATTCCAAACACAACACCACAGCTGCCAAGAAGCTCATATTCGCACGTGCTCTGTCATAATCGCCGCGGCGTAGGGCATGAGGATGCCGGAGACGCTGGCGATGGTGTTGATCACGCCGTAGATGTGCGCCGTGTACTGAGGCGCGAGGTCCATGCCGTTGACGAAGTAGCCTGTCGCTTTTGCAGCTTGTAAAATGCGTCAAAAACGTACTATCGTCTGCGTTTGTTAGGGAAACGCTAAACGCAGAAGTGGGTAGTAAATTCTTAAAGTTGGGAACAGTTTTCATATAAAATTCGCTCCCATGGAAAGGCATTTTTTTAAAAATATCTATTCCTTGTGAGCAGACCTTAGGGGAGCAAATGTTTAGCCTCACCGGCATACTGGACGCCTTGGAACGTTTGTCCCACCAGTAAGAGGGCGACGGCGAGCAGTCCCTGCTCCACGTCCAAGAAGGAGACCCAGAGAAGGCAGCCCAGGGACGCCGCTCAATAACGCGGCTTAGACGCGCTGCCATAGCTCGTGAAGTTACATACACGGCTACGGGTCGACGGGGTGTACGCAGGATATGCATTATTCAATTAGCCAGCAGCTGAACCGTGTGAAATGAGGCAAACATTTTCTAACTGGATAAGTGACTACTCTCTGACTAATTAATACGTGATGACGCTAGCGGCACGCACGCATGCACGCAGAAACTTCTCGAACATATGGTAGTCAGCGAACCTCCGTGCAGAAAATTGCGTGAAAGGAGAAAAGGAGAGGTGACGAACGAGGCGGCTGTACCCGCGTTGATTAGCCCCACTGATTCGATGGCTTCGCCGACCAACAATTTGTTTGACCCAATTAGACCGAGAAGAAATTGTTTACGGACCGCGCGAACTAGACCGGGCCGAGAGGCGGACCCCACGGCTGTATGTATGTACGTACATAGGTACCTACCGTAAATCCTCCAATAGTGCCCCCGGGGCACTATTTTTTCAACCTCTCCTTACCCGGGGGCACTATTGGAGGGGGGGCACTATTGGAGGGGGGGCTTCTATTATTTCAACCTAAAAATTTTGAATGGTAATGCTAGTTTCGCTGTCATTTTTTTTTCGCATGCCGATTTTTCGGTGATTTTGATCACTTTTGCCACATTTAATGGTTGATTTACCGCTAATAGTTGCTGAAACGTACTATTATTGGTTAGTAATAGTGTGTATACACGATATAAATGTACCTACCACTATATTTTTGCCCATAAAAGGCACATGGCACAACATACCCCTTACCCCCGGGGGCACTATTGGAGGGGGGGGGGCTCTATTATTTCAACCTTGCCGTACCCGGGGGCACTATTGGAGGGGGGCACTATTGGAGGGGGGGTTGTATTGGAGGATTTACGGTAATCATTGCTCCTAAGAAAAGAAACTTCGGTCCCGACAAAAATTGCCCAGCTAACAACAGTAACCATAAATACGGCCGGTTTCGCAAGCCATTCGCGCTGCAAATTGTAATGTGTCTGCTTTTCAAATGACAAGCATGGGGCAACTGACAAGCTACTTGAGCGTGCAACGAACACCTTTAACTCGAGATGGAGCGCAAGCCGCTAAGAATGCGAGGCAAAAAAATCGATATGAATGACACACGAGTTTTTTTTTGGAAAATTCAACTGAGTTAAATTCGCGACACAATGCACTCTTGGTGCTCGGTGCACGCCAAGAGAAAAACCGCGACGCCGAAATGCGACAACTACAGCGTGCAAACTAGCTAGTTACTAAAACTAATCGTGCTGTGGTTTGATGACAGTGCAACAATGATCGCAGAGTGCTACTTTTTAGTTTCCAGCCCTAAAACGGCATGATCTTCCCCTGACGACTGTACACGTTTCCGCTGTGCTCAGCACTGTACTTAACGATGGTCGCCAACATCGCTTGAACGCTCTCTTCTGTGCTAATGGCCCCGCCTAAATTAATTTTATTGTACAAGTAGTCCTAGTGCGTTGTGCAACTGTGGTTTATTCTTGCGGCTCTAAGAGCATTCTTCGTATTTTGTGAGCATATACATATGAGATTCATCATCGTATAGCGTTTCACATCACACCATACACGTGCCAATTGTCTGTATTTTACAAAAAAAATCTAATCCACAACGCCAACCTCCATATGCTCGACCGTGGTCATTGAGATCGGTGGCCACGTATCCCGGTGTAATGGCAGCGACCAAAATGCCTTCGGGTTTCAGGTCGACACTCAGCGTGCGGGTGATCATATTTAGTGCTGCCTGAAATTGAAAATAATGATAATATAGCGGCAGTTGGAGTTTGCAGACGAACTACAGTACTGACCTTGCTGCCTCGATACGCGTATCCGATCATCTTGGAGCCGGAGGTGTTGTCCTGAAAACACATGCTTGACAACATGCACACACATACCGTACACCTATAGTTCTGCAATTGCAGTTACCGTAAACTCAGAAAAACAAAATTTGCATAGAGACGTGACGTTGCAAGAGGAGCACTCACAGCAATGCTCGACACGCCAGTCGACATCATCACGACGGCTGATTTACTTGTGGCCATCGAGGTCGCATTGGCGCCGGTATTTTTGGCAGCCTTGCGCAGAAGAGGCAGCATGGCCTAGAAAACGTTTCAATGAAAACATTCAGATGCACGCACGCACGCACGCACGCACCTGTACAACCATAAACGGGCCAGTAACGTTGACCAAGTAGGATTGAGCTGTCTTCTCGAAGGTGCTGTCGGTCAGCGTTTGCGTCGTGTCCATAATTCCGGCATTGTTTAGCCCTTAAAGCGTGACTCCCCACCTTTTTGTAAACGGCTTTGACTCCCTGGGAGTCACGGTCAAAAAACTAGTGAAGAAAATTTGCACTAGTCAACATTGCCCAACACTATTCATCGTAAAAAATGGATTAGTGAAGTTTGTTCGACCGTGACCCCCAAATGACTCCCCTATGACTGCCTTTTTTTGAAATACTGATCAAGGACTTGAAATACTAGTTTTATGTTTCTTTTCCTTAACCTCCCCTTAACCTGCGTAAGGGAGTTTACTGATTGGTGAAACACGCCATTTTGGTGCCCTAGTCTAGTGAAAAAAATTGCATAATTTCAGGAATGCTGCATTAAAGATGGCGAAGATTGGCTAAGAGCACGAGTCACTAGTGATACTTATTTTTTTTGTGTTTTCTGAGCATTCAGTGTCGTGGTGTGGGAAACAAGCACATTATGGAAATCGATACGTTACGTTGGTAAGGCCAAACTGTGATTCATTGAACGATGCACTGTGATTGCGTACTACACTTGGCAAGGTGGAGAATCACTAGAGTCCAGCTTCAATCATGCAAGTTTGCTGACGCACAAGCCCACATCACCACCACGAACATCGTGAGCATGCAACACATTAATAGTTGAATCACTAGTCACTCTAGCCATTAAATTGAACCCTGCATTAGTCATAGCACGTAAAATTGGGTTGGTTTGGTGAAAGACGAATGAATTATCACTTAATTAGTATTTTTGACGCTGTCGTGTCTTCTGTCGATCAGCCATGCTTGGGTCGTCGAAGAGGTAGCTGTCGCTTTCATGGAACTGTGCGAAGCAGCCACCACTGATGCAAAGGGCCACTCCACAGAGTCGACAGAAGGTGTTCGTGTGCACCCTTTGTATGTGACCCTGGCACTCTTGGCGTTTCTAAACCAGTGAAAAGTGTTTGAGACAGACACACAAAGTCGGTGCAGTACCTGTCCTCTGATCGGTAGATGCTTCAGCTGTGCCGTGGAAAGCAGAAGAATCTCCTTCACTTCGCTCACTGAATTCTGGTTTGATGCGAAGTTTGAGTGGCTTGGTCGGTTGCTGGCTAAGGCTTTCAAATCAGTTGTTGGGCTTTGTGACAAATGCCAGCAGACTTTCAGCCAGTTCTTCCTTGGCTGCAGCATTAGTAGCCATGCTGCTTGAAAATTCTTTGTAGAGAATGAATGAATTTGCTGTGAACCAGTCAAGAGATTGCAGAAAAGTGCCAGATAGGTACCATCTGCTGGTTCTGTGTCTGGACTTTACGGATGCGCACAGCTGATCACTGAAATAGACAATGCTCAATTACTAGTAAAAGTTCAGTTAAAAAGTAGTGCATACTGAAGATCCACGCCTCCCATGTTTTCATTGAAATCTTTTGCTGTGGCTGGCTGACAGATTTTCATTCTGTACACGACTCCTTTACTGGTCTGGCCATCTGATAGCAAACAGTTGACTTTTCATTAACGTTTGGTAGTGAAGTCAGAAAAGTCACTGGTTTTGCATCCATCCAGGTGATTGCCACCATGTCACCTAAGCAGATTGAGTTATGAGAAAGGTGTCACATGCAAGGCAGCTGCTGTGGAACATACCATAATTACTCTGCATTTTCATTGTATGGCCCCGTTTCATGTTCTTCACTTGTTGAGGTGTGCTTGCAGCCTTGCACGCCTGCATAATCTGCACTGGCAGATTCTTCCGCTGCTCGCGTCTGAGAGTGCCACAAAGACGTGCCACTGAGAGTGCCACGTCTTCACAAGACTAGTGAAGGTGGTACTCACTAACCTTGGACTGTCAACACCAGTTCACGTGTCTCAACAAGTGATCACAAGCAACAAGCAGGCGCAAATGCATATGGTCAAAGTCACAGGCTATCACTAGTACGGCACATTATCACTAGTACTGGCTTATGATTATTATGAAGCAGTTTTGCAACAACTGTCGGCAGCCTATTGTGGCATTGACTTGTCCCACATGTTCCATCCATAGCAGGGCCTCGAGACACCCACATGCAGTCTCTGATCTGGAATTACCAATAAATTGAATTAGATCACCAGTAAAAAGCATGTTCTAAAAAAACGACTTCTGCTGTTATCCAGTGAACGAAGCTCTTTTCTTGGTGAAAATGTCATTAACTTCCCTTACGTAGGTTAAGGGGAAAGTTAAGGCTTTGTAGTTAAGGGCGTTTTTAACTAATCTTAAAAATTTTGAAAACTAGTGAGTGTCTTCACTCGTATTTGATTTCTTTGTCACTAGTGTAAAAACGCCAACATAAGTGATAAATTTTTTCACTAAACAGCGGTTCCTTGCGAGGGAGTCACGGAGGGAGTCACGAAAAAAAGGGAGTCACGCTTTAAGGGTTAGAAGCATGTTCAAGCCTGTACATAGCTGATTGTAAGCACGTTTTTTAAATTACTCACAAAAACGAAAGCAAAGCCGCACACCCTTGTCGCCAACAACTGCCGAAACGGAGGCAGCGGCCGCATTGATATCGGTTTGGCTGTCTACGGCCAGTTTGATCAAGTGAATCGTTGTCTTGGCCTTGTGCTGCTCAGCCAGCGTTTTCAGCTCCTGAGGGTTGCAAAATTGCGTTCATTTTTCGTTTTTAAAATGGGTACGTGAATACGTTTAAAATGTATGCAGCAGTATGGTGTCGAAGTAGCATTATATTTGCGTAGTACGACACATGACTGCTTAAAAAAAGAAACCAAAATCAACGTATTTCGCTTTCTCTTTCTCGCTTACCGGCGAGTTTTGTGGATTTCTCGTAGCCGCAAAAATGTGTGCGGGCGGTTCCGCGGAGCTAGCGATCTAGAAGGGCATTAAAATCGATAATTTGCTTGCGTAGTCTAGCACTCACCTGCTTGACAAACTCCAGACCGATTCCTCGGTTGGCGCCCGTGATCAGAACGGAGTCTCCATAGGGTTTTCCCATCGTTTCCAGGAGCTTTCTTTTCTTCCCTTTCTATACCCTAACCCCTTTCTGTTAGTCCCGACTGCGCAAGTGAGGGCCCGAGCCAATTCCGCGCCATTTATACGCTTGCGGGCCAGGTGACGGCAAGGCCGAAGTCCACTGCGACGCACACACGTACAGCGAATCGCAGCTAAGGGCGCGCTGCGCAGACGCACACTGCGGGTTCGGTGCGGCTAGGGGACAAGTTGGGGCGGCAGCAGATTGTACACGAGTGCGTATTTTCAGGACTAGGAAAGAGGAAAACACTCAAAACATGCACGAAAAGCTCAAAGTCCAAATTGAAAGCTTAGAAGTGTACTGTGATATACAGGGTGGGCCAGCCTCGACTTCCGCTCTTTGTTCAAGCATACACTCAGGGGTGGATGAAGCGATTTCGATGAAATTTTAAACACTTGTAGTAGACGGTTTATCTTAGACTTCCTCCAAGTTTCAGCTAGATCTATCACGTCATTCAAAAGTTACGCACAAAACAATTTGTACACCGTAAAAATGTACGTTCTCTGGCGACTGGCATCATGTCGACTTCTCTGGCGAATTCTGAATCACACGCAAAACGCGTTCTTCCGTTTATTCAGTTCTGACAGGCTTTGGCATTGGATGAGGACGGTAGCCAACTGAGCCAGTCTCCTCAAAGCGTTTAACGGTTGCCTAGATGTTGTGCCTTGACGGCGGCTGTGTCGTTTGGTAATACCGTTTTGAAGAGACGAATGACTTCAGCTTGATTGTTCGTTTTATAAAATTGTTTTAGAAGATAAAAAGAGAATTTCTGCCACGACATTCTCGCGCAAAACAAATTGTTCCGGTTAAAAAAGAAGGACTACAGTTCTTTGAAAACACGCAATTTACCGTATAATAATTGTTATGTGTGTAACTTCTGAAGAACGTTATAGATCTGGCTGAAAGTTGGAGGAAGTCTAAGTTGGACCGTCTACTACAAGTGTTTAAAATTTCATCGAAATCGCTTCATCCACCCCTGAGATATGCTTGAACAAAGAGCGGAAGTCGAGGCTGGCCCACCCTGTACAGCAGGCTGTGGACTGCAGGCACTCCAATAGTGCCCCCTCCTGAAGTATTCCTCCGGAAGGTTAAACAGTTGGGATAAGGCGTTGGTTCCAAAACCGCAAGTGCGGAGTTCAATCCTCAGCGTGGCAAGACTGCCAAAAAGACAGTAACCCCCTTGGGCAAGGGGCTCACGTCAAAACTGTGCCCCCTGATCGCTGTTCTCATCGGTTTTGTATAAGGCAGAGGTAACAATGAACCCATGTGGATCACCCTCTCGCCTGAGACTTCGGTCTCAAAGCTCAAAAAAAGGTTCAATCGCGCCATACCAGGGGGCGGTTTCGAAAAGGTAGGCTTATTATAAGTAATGGACTAAGCTAAGTAATGGAATGATCTATATGCAAGTGTTTTATGCACTGCATTTTCAATTGCAGGTGTCTTACGGTAAACTTTTCCCTAAATACAGTTCTACCGTTAAAGTCACTAAACGTTTTGTTTTTTTAAATTGTTGTTGCTGTATGGTTTGTCACAGGTTAGAGTCTAGGCGAGGCGAGAGGAGCTCCCGGCTACAGCTGTAGGCCGTACACGTATTTGTCTACACGAAACCGCACGCCTGCAACACTGATCAAGTGCGGATCAGCTATAAGCGCTGTTAAAGATCAAGAGAGTCTTGCATTACAATGCACGTTGCATTTGATGGGAACTGCTAGCAAATTAGCGGCAATTGCGAAGCGAAACTTGATTTTTAGCTGCGGATCACGTTCATTTCACGCTGACCGGCGTCATCAATCGGCGTCCCCATTGCTGCATACTTGGCGACGAGCAAGCAGAAGAGCTAGAGCTCTAACTCGTCGTCGTTGTCCTCCCGAATTCGCGCCCACTCCTGCACTTCGCCTTCGGCGAACGCCGCGAACAGCGCGGCCCCAGCGAGCAGGATGGCCGCCAGCAGCCAAAACACGACTTGCCATTGCTCAAGCGTGCCCTGAACGTTCCAACGAGCGTTCATTACTGGCACGCACGCATGCGTTGGAGGCAGCAACAGACCACAGCCATGCAGTGGATGGCCTAGTGGAAGAGAATCGGCCCATGCAAGCATGGTTCGGGTTCGATTCTTCATGGATCTAGGTATTCCAACCCGGACTTTTTTGGAAATGGTTTCTTTCACTCTGTCATTGTACATTGTACCAGCGTTCTTCCTACTGCCATTGGCGAACTCGTGGCTATGGTTGTACCTCTCGACAGGTCCTCTTGATTATGGCTACGCTCTACGGGCCATTGACGGCCTCCTAGCGTTGCGCCTATTCCAAACACAACACCACAGCTGCCAAGAAGCTCATATTCGCACGTGCTCTGTCATAATCGCCGCGGCGTAGGGCATGAGGATGCCGGAGACGCTGGCGATGGTGTTGATCACGCCGTAGATGTGCGCCGTGTACTGAGGCGCGAGGTCCATGCCGTTGACGAAGTAGCCTGTCGCTTTTGCCGCTTGTAAAATGCGTCAAAAACGTACTATCGTTACGGATTGGGCTACGGAAATGTTACGGAAACGCTAAACGCATAAGTGGGCAGTAAATTCTTAAAGTTGGGAGCAGTTTTCATATAAAATTCGCTCCCATGGAAAGGCACTTTTTTAAAAATATTTATACCTTGTGAGCAGACCTTAGGGGAGCAAATGTTTAGCCTCACCGGCATACTGGACGCCTTGGAACGTTTGTCCCACCAGTAAGAGGGCGACGGCGAGCAGTCCCTGCTCTACGTCCAAGAAGGAGACCCAGAGAAGGCAGCCGGCCAATCCGCACATTGCTGAGAGACGTTCGGCTTGTCGTGCGTCTTGTTGGTTGGATCAGGGGCAACGCTAGGAGGCCGTCAATGGCCCATATAGCATGCCCATACATTGTATCTATGACGCCTCCCTGTCTAGGGCGGCGCAATTAGCCAAAGACCTTCGAAAGAACGCTATCTACAATTCAAGGCACGAGAAAATTCATCGGTTGTTCTGGCAGCGCGGACCACAGGGGAAAGAGATGTGCATACCAACGGCATTCAAAATCTTGCGAACCGCGCCCGTTCCGCAGCCTTTCGCCTCTCTCAGCCAATCGGCGAAATAGCCGCTGCCGACACTCGTCACCGCTAGGCCGAGCCAAGGCAGGGCGGAGAAAACTCCATTCTGAATCATGTTTGTTCCGCGAAAAAAAATTAGGCAAACTAATCGTCGACTCCCAATTACTATCGTATGTACCTCTCGAATTGGGAACTTGAGAACTTCCGCGACGTAAGTTGGAGTCATGGTCGCCATAAAGAAAATACCGCAGTTGGCGCACGTTTGAGTCAAGAGCAGCACCCAGATCGGCCGCGACGTCGCTAGTGCACGCCAGGGCACGCGCGAAAAACCCGACTGCATGCAGCAAGTGTTAGCCAAAGAACCGTGTTCTTACATGTATATTTGGCATACATAAAACCCCTTGTGGCTACACCAAGTTTCGTTGACTTTCGTGCGGTCGCTACTAATTGATAAAATTTTCAAAAATACCAAAGTTTTCCGACTATTCTTTTGAGAAATTTTTTGACACATTCTCAGGAACACATCATCTGTGTGGCCCCCATCGGTTTGCCGAACCTCTTTCAACCACTCAAAGCAGTCCCCCTGTTGTCACGTCATCTGCTGCTCTGTGTGGCACACGCACCCCCCCCCCCATCCCAATTCAGAACAAAAGAATGCGCTACGCTCTTTTCTCTGCTAAAAATTGATCGAATCCAAAATAACTTAGCATTTTCGGGGTCAGCTCGACGCACCGCAGCAGACTGCGTTAAAATTTTAATTTTAAAAATGGTCAACAAATTATTTTCGAATTAAGGAAAAACACGAAAATGAACAAAAAAAACTGGGCATTGCAATTCGCAGCCACAGGGGTATATATGTATGCAAAATTTGTGGCTAATCGGTTCCCTCTGCGCAGTGTGTTGTAGTACGTACCTCTGTGCGACGGCCAACCGCTCTTTGGCCCAACAAAGTAGCATTGATGTAGTGCCTCTCTTGCGCGCTAATACGCGCGTGCCTATTGGGTGTGTCCTCGGCAACCACGATCCAGTACACGCACCACACGAGGCCGACCGCTCCTGAACTTTGAGTCACAGAACACACTTTGAGTCCCCCCAAAATACCCATCCAAGCGCTTCGCTAACAAAGCTCCATACATGCATCGACCCCTCCAGTTTAATGGCTTCCATAATTATAGCAACCCCCATCTACAATTACGCCTCCTACGGCAAGAATATAACAATTATCCCTCAGAAGCCAATTGTTATAGTGTGAGTGTATGTGAATATGTGTGAATATGTGTGAGTGTAATGTGTGAGTGGAAAAGATCGTCCTCACCAAACAATAATGTGCATGCTTGCAAGTCCTTTTGAAACGAATATACCTAGCTGTTCAAAAAGGGCAAACAAGCTTTCATAAGCCACTCAGGTTTGTCAAAATCTGAGAAATGTGGTGGAGGACAACTTTTGCGAAGAAATGTGGGCTCACCGCCAAAATCATGGCGCAAAACCAATCGATCAGCACAGACCACATACCTGCAGTATAGAAGATCCAAGGCCAGCCGACGGTGTCGCAGAGAAGACTCGAGAAGAAGATGGTCGCAGCGGCGCCGACCGAGCAGCCGGCCACCATCATGTTGACCATGAGCGAGCGATCATAGGGCGTCGCCCAGCGTCCGATCGCGTCCATCATCGCAGGCACCAAAGGCGCCTAGAAACAATGCACAGTGCTGGGCGACGCTGCGAGAGAACACTGGCTCGAGTGCCCAAGCGCCCCTGGAGCAGCGGTGCACGTCAAATGCACCCGCGACAAAAGCCCTACGTCAAAAGCGCCCACGACAAAGGTCTCTACGTCAAAAGTCCCTTGTCTACTGACCTCGTCAAGTCGAACCCCTAACACGCATACAGGTATAAACTTCCTCCAGTCGGCAACGTTGCTCTCCCAGCATTCCGTTCACCACGATACCTGACGTACACACGGCTGTGCGAGTGAATGTATCTGAATTCTGAGTGCAATACGCAGCAAAACAACTGTGTCTGAATGACTTGCTTGCTTGGTGCTTGGCATGCTTGGCAACTATCAAACAATCAGGGTTTCGTACTGAAAGTTGGTGAGGCATTTGTCGCGGGTGCTTTTGCCCGATCACCGACCATCGCCAGTCCGACGAGCAGTCTCAGCGCGAGGAGAGCCCAAAAGGACAGGTTGGCCGCCGTTGGAGACAGCAGACTGCAGACGCTCGCGACAACGACGCAGACGAGGCACAACCGTTTGCCACTCACCAAGCGAGCAAGAATCGCTGAACAACATAGGTACCGTATGTTGTTCAATTTCTCTCATCGGTACTAACTGCTTTGCTTTACATTGGACCATGGGAAGGAGGAGGGGCAGAAGGGGGCAAATTTGGTGGGGGTTACAATTTGAAAGGGTCGATGTGGGGAACTTTGTTGAGTCTGTGCAAAAGCTAAGTACCGTATGCGAAAAAGGCAAAAATGTAGTATGGTTATGGTACCAACCAAGTGAACACACAACTCGCTCACCCGCCGGAATTTGAACCGAAGTGTACAGAATAAAGAACGAGGCCAGTAGAGCTCCTTGCATTCCCTTCGACCAATCGAAGTGGGCGCCGCTCTAAAAGTTTTCAATAGGCAATGTGCGTGGCACTGTTGAGACTGGGGTTGTGAAGATCCATAGTACGCAGAGGAAAATGGTTTGTTTGTAGTGCACCTTCACTAGCTCGATTACATACTGCAAATCCTGTAATAGTGCCCCTCTCCAATAGTGCCTCCCCGTACAATGAGCACATACCATACGAGTTGCGTTATACAGGGACACAAATCCTGCAGTACATAGTTACATATGTGGTAATCAGCTGGGGGTCGCTACAATAAGGCCCCCGGGTAAAGATAGGTTGAAAGTACCTACATGTAGTGCCCCGGGACACTACGGTATCTCTACGGTATCTCAAAAAACGTATAAATCGTACATCGTTGCTGTGTACTCACAAAAATTCCAAGACCGACTACTATTTTAGAAACAACATTTTGTCGCCTGAAAAATTACGCAGAGATGGGTTCAAAACCTTTACAGCGATGCGCCCTCGCGTTAGCGAGAGGCGACGAGTGAGCGAAAACTCTGCCCCACCCTTTAAAAAATCACACACTCTTACGCCGTATTTATCCAGAAAGTCCAAATTCTTCTCGTCCGTGGGCGCATCCGTGTTGAAATTTCCCAGAATTGAAATTTGGTGCAATGTCAGCAGACTGGTGCTGTTGTCGGTGACGCGGTCAACCATGCAGACGACGGCGACGCTCATGTCGACCATATGAACGTAAAAAATGATTCCCAACAGCGAGAGGGCAATCGCGATCCAGAATCGCACGCTGCCCAAAAATCGATACGGTCTCACTTCTGAACTGGGATTTGGAAGTAGTTGTGTGCTGTGTGCACTCTGCACTAAATGTTTACAGAAGCACGGGCAGAGTGCAGTGGAAACAAAACAACTACTCGTCAGACACTCAACACTTCACCTTCACCATGAAGCTACACTTCTGTAACTGTTTTTGTGACCCTTACAAAAACCGTAGAGACCTCGGGCGCCCACGGCAACACCGCTTGCAAATAGTACATGTAGGTATCACTCAATCAATGTACAGCGTGGCCCATTTATCTCTCCGGGGTTTTGATCGCTGATAACTTTGCGTTTACTGAACGAAACGAAACAAAACCTGTACCAGATACAGGTACAGGTTCATAGTTTTTGCGCTCCAAATTTCAAGATGATCTACCTAATGATAGCATCGCTGGTTATGCACTTCAACGTGACCTCCGCTCTCGTTGGTCAGGTCAGGTGTGACTCGCATTCGCGCAGCGTCTTCTGGCGGATTTCGGCAATATGTAATTCTGTCAAATACGTCTACAGGGCGCTGCTTCGGCTTGTCAATGTTTACAAACGTCCCTGGAACGCGCCAACACAATCGCGCCTTCATGTAATCTCATTTTCTGGAATATACCGTAAATCTTAAGCTAAAAAGCGCGCTCATCCGATAAAGTCGCGTCATTCTGGCAAATCGCATCAGATTTTTGTGAAAATCGGCGCACAAAAAGTCATCAGCGATCAAAACCCCGGATAGATAAATGGGTATATATATATAAATGGATAGATAAATGGGTATAAATGGTATAAATGGATACGGATAGATAAAGAGATAAGTAACCTGTACACCTATTGTACGCTTTGCGCTTTCATGTACATTTAGGCACCTGTTGCACAAAGAAGCCGCGACGACTCCTCGTTGTCCATGTTTCGCGCCGGTTGCGTTCCGTTTCGTTCCGTTCCGTTGGCGGCCTCTGGCTGTAGACGATAGATAATATCTGTCTGCTGAAGTGGCACCTTGTTACACTGCACACGCACGCACTTCCGCACGCAATCATGCACGTACGCCCATTTCTGAGCGCGTCACATCGAAATCCAAATATGGTAAATCAAAGATGATGACTAGACAAAGCTTAAGCGACCCCCCCCCCCCACGAAAAAAAAACAGTAATGGTTTTTTTTTCGAAAAGCGAGTCATAAAACAAGTCCTTCAGTCACATCCCGTACAGATAGGTGCATGTACATACGGCACTCAACAGAAAAATTAGTGTGGGGACGGGGAGTGGAGTGCATTCCAGTTGCAGAGAGATTGATGAATCGAAGGCGACCGGACCTACTTATGGAGAATTAACTCTACCCAGACAATTGTCATGCTCGCTACGCGCTATTGGCAGTAACGCGACACAGTGCAGGGAGTAATGGCGTAATAAACGCGCGACATTTTCTCCATCGCCCGATATCATGTGTTTCTTGTGCCATTGCATCTCCACATATTTCGATGAGCCAATTCTCGTCAGCTTCATACGGCTTGTACACAATATTTGTTCTAGCACTTCAGTAAGCGGCGTGGTTAACCGTAATTGGTTGCTTTGTGACTAAAGCCCACTTTACGACGTCCTTCTTTTTGAGCGTCCTGGATTAGTGGCAATGGACCAGATTTGAATACAATGGTGGTGTATCCTTCCACTGTTTTTCTGCGTGGCGAAAGAGAATAGAAGAACGCAGTTAGTGGGATGGATGGTGGCTCAAATATGACTGGTGTCGTGCAATAACTTGCCTGGAGATATGCCTACCACTTGTATTACATGTTACGGTATGCAAATTGTGACATCAGATCTCTTAATGTGGAACTTTTCTGAACCAGTAGAACTGAATGTTTTAGTTACTCTAATTACCCCCCCCCCCTGGCTCGGCCTAGTGGCTACATACAGAGGTTAGGTACGATAATTTGTGCAAACATTGTGGAAAAGGACACACCACGACGATGTGGTGGATAATATTTTTGTTTTATTTTTTTATGTGCTTCAAATGTTTTGAACTATTAGTAAATAAATTAATTTTTATTCTCTTGGTTGAATCGTTGCTGTTTTTTGATTTGGAGGTTTTACGGTACTGCTTCATTTGACCTCTGCAAAACAAGCTTACCATAAGGTACTTGCATGCTTGAAGTGTACAGTCGAACAGTGGAGCACGCAAGCGTCGATTCTGGTACTTTCCTACATAGGCACACAGCAATGTGCCCAAGCGTATGCATTCAGTTGTCTATTGTTACTTCACACGAGCAAATAGATCGGACAAAGAAGGCTTTGAACGTTAGCCGTAATCGTTGGAAAGCCTGCTAGTCTTCTAGCGCTGTAAAAGCGTCTCAAGCGCACTATTTGTACGATCACAGTTTTGCGACTATTGCTCTTTGCGACTGTTTTTGAGCAGTGAGCTGCAAATTTTCTCAAGAGACTGGTTAGAAAAAAAGAGACGTGCGGTAATTTAAATTGCCAAAAATTCAATTAGCTAATGGATTCAAAATAGTTTTTGAGTACCTGTAGCTTTCAGAACATTTGTTATTGAAAATCAGAAAAACAATTATTTGGAATTAAAAAAAATGTGTGGTTTGCGGCACCTAAGCCGCAATGCACGCCACATTTGTGCAATGGCAGCTGTCTGGGTGATTGCTCTGTAGGTAGACGCAATGCTCTCTTGTTCTCACGCGTAAACAGTGAAACACACGCCGCGGTGGCAGGAAAAGGCGAATAAGTGCCGCTCGTGTTCACGCAATATTCTTCCCATGTGTGTGAGGTGGCTTCTTCATGCAATATACGTACATAGGTATAGGCAGGGACGCATATAGGTACCATGTATGGCAGGCGGCGTGCTCCACTCTGCGATACACCGCTCTACTCGACACTTGATTTGTTTAGCATTCCTCATCTTCATTCATGGCTCAATGTGCCATCTCATAGCAACGTTCTTGCGGATAAAATGCTGCGAAGCGCGCATTCTCTTTGCAAAAATTTGAATTCTCATTCAGCCGGCGACCGAGGCAGAATGCGTCCCAGTCGAGATGTTGGCCTCTTTCTGTGCGGAGTCGCAACGGGCGTTATTGCTACGACTATGTTCGTCATTGGAAACGGCTGTGAACGAGGAACACTGCGGTTTTCAATGGGCACTGCCGACGCTGAGGTTGCGGCGAGGAGCTCCTATCCAGGCGCTGCCGCCATCCAATGCGCGTCGACCAGAAACGACACAAGTGAGAGGAATATGATGGTGCAACTCTTGAGGGGAGAAGATGCAAGTGCAAATGTCGACCCAGGTTTAGATCGTTTCGGTCAAAATGCACTGCAAATTATACTTACTGGTTATATGCTCTCAACTTAAAATTTTTGTCACTGTGCATTTCTGTCAGTAATTAATTTTAAAGCACCTAAGTGAATAATTCTGTTATGTTAACGTGTGAATTTACATGTAGTATGTGTCTTCCATCTCTCCCCATGCACCTTGCTACAGCGCACCGATACGCGCGCAGTGGGAAAGCAATCAAATCGATTAACTCGGCTTTTGAAACTAGCCGTGCCTTAAATGAGATCTTCGAATTTAAAATCTCAACTGCGCATCAGCTTTCGGAACCGGCTTTGGACACAAACAGTTCTGTTGGGTTGTAGCGGCAACAGGTGTACTACTCCGACAATTTAAAAACTCCTACTTATTTATAATAACAGTAATCATTACCAATACTTGTACAAATACTTAAAAATCCCGTTCAAACCGGAATCATTAGAAATAGAACTGTTAAAAAATTGCATTGCTTGCCAGCAATGGAAACAGTAGTCATGTCTTGCCACTGCAATCCTTCTTGCGCCCAAAGACGTATGCCCAGAATGGTACCCCGGAATGAAATATGGCTATCCCCACTACCAGTTCGGTTTCGAGCCTCACGGTGCAAATTGCCAGCCCAAGCCTATGCGCGACATCATGACTGTGCTGTTACCGGTGGACAATCAGAATTTGACTGACGAAAAACTGGTAAACCTGGTGAGAAACTTAGAAGACGTGTATCCTGGCATAAAAGTCGTCTTGGGAACGAGAAACAGAAGGAACGTGGTGAGAGGCAAAGTGTATACGACACAGTGTTAAATAAAATATTTAAATGTATCTAAAGCATGGCAACCTTCTATGGTATCTTAGAAGAAAAACGATGATCTTACATGTCGTACATTTCTAGATGTACATGTACGTACCGCCATTGTACCATAAAGAAGCTCCATTAAAATACATGTATTGACTTCGAAACTGGGCAGAAATTGCATTTATCAGTGATTCTGCCACACAATAGACACACCACCATTTTTTCCACATTTAGAAGCTTAAAAACGCCACTGCAAACGTTCGAATCCTGGACAGTAACGTGGACACAGACGGCGCTCTATGGAATGAGATGCTTTCTAGTGTTTCTACGAAGTATGTGCTGTTAGCCAAGGATTTGGAGTTCTACAATAACAATTCGAGATTTGAGAGACAGATTAGGATGATTGATCAGCGCGGAGCGGATCTAGTAGGTTCGTCAATTGCACGCACGCACTCACGCGCGCACGCACGCACGCACGCACTCACGCGCGCACGCACGCACGCACGCACGCCCGCCCGCACGCACGCACGCACGCACGCACGCACGCACGCACGCACGCACGCACGCACGCACGCACGCACGCACGCACGCACGCACGCACGCACGCACGCACGCACGCACGCACGCACGCACGCACGTACACGCGCACGCACGCACGCACGCACGCACGCACGCACGCACGCACGCACGCGCGCACGCACGCACGCACGCACGCACGCACGCACGCACGGACACGCGCACGCACGCACGCACGCACGCACGCACGCACGCACGCACGCACGCACGCACGCACGCGCGCACGCACGCACGCACGCACGCACGCACGCACGCACGCACGCACGCACGCACGTACACGCGCACGCACGCACGCACGCACGCACGCACGCACGCACGCACGCACGCAGGCACGCACGCGCGCACGCACGCACGCACGCACGCACGCACGCACACACGCACGCACGCACGCACGCACGCACGCAAGCACCAGCACTCACGCACATACAGGTCCGTAAATGTAAAATGTTCGGTCACTCGGCAGGTGGCGGTCACAGATTCGAGGACGGCAGGTGGTTCAGAGGCGCTCTTCAGTTTGCACTAAAGAACTACACGCTGAGACTATTGGATGGCTACGATCTGTCCTGCAATTCCTGCGTGTACGCCGACTATGTTTCTGGCGGTCCCATGGTCGCAAGAACGGCATTTATAAAGACTGAGATGCCACTTGACAGAAAGCTAAATGGAGAAATGGTCTTTGCCGATTTGTTTATCAGAATGAGAATTGAGAACAGGTACAGTACCTAGGTGCCATACACCGACTATACATACATTCTGCACAACCCCGGTCTTAGTAGAAAAGCAGTTTTTATCGTCAATTGTTCTGGGTGGGAGGTGCGCTTGTGTTTGAACCAACACATGTTTTTTTAAGCTGTTTTTACCATTGTTTTTTTTTCTGCGAGAACAACGCAATTCAGATTCAGGTAGATTTTTCAACATTGTTTTGAATTTTGTAATTTGTGACGAAACGCCTTTAGATTCACCGCCATGGTCTGCCCAGATGTTATGTTCTACACTTTCAACAATGAACTGCACAACATTCCAAAAGCTCAGTGGCTTCCAGCAGTGCGAAAGCATCAACTCAATAGAGTAACGCTGCCAAATGGTCAACACGTGGATTTTACATGCAAAGATGTGAATATGGGATGCAGCTACGGAGCCGGGCGTCTTATGCCGCTGTGTTGTTTATGGGTGAGAACGGAGATTTTTGCAAGGAAAGCCTTCACAAATTCAATAAAAAGTAAATCAAACAGGAGCTGTCGCTGGCCTGCAGCCGAGTGACGACAACGTTTGCTGCCAAAGGAATCAATGTGGAAGTACACGTCGGCTCTGTCGTGGGAGCTGTAAAGGTGTGGAGCGCGTGCGTGCGTGCGGGCGTGCGTGCGTGCGGGCGTGCGTGCGTGCGTGCGTGCGTGCGTGCGTGCTTGTGTGCGTGCGTGCGTGCGTGCGTGCGTGCGTGCGTGCGTGCGTGCGTGCGTGCGTGCGTGCGTGCGCGCGCGCGTGCGTGCGTGCGTGCATGCGTGCGTGCGTGCTTGAGTGCTTGTGTGCGTGCGTGCGTGCGTGCGTGCGTGCGTGCGTGCGTGCGTGCGTGCGTGCGTGCGTGCGTGCGTGCGTGCGTGCGTGCGTGCTTGCGTGCGTGCGTGCGTGCGTGCGTGCGTGCGTGCGTGCGTGCGTGCGTGCGTGCGTGCGTGCGTGCGTGCGTGCGTGCGTGCGTGCGTGCGTGCGTGCGTGCGTGCGTGCGTGCGTGCGTGCGTGCGTGCGTGCTGGTGCGTGATACTGCAGTATTCTTTTCAGATGTACGGCATTCTTCCGTGGGAAAAAGACGAAGACTACAACTTTCACACCGAGAACTATTCGACGGTTTTGAGTCTCACCGACGAGTTCCAAAAGAAGTGGAACTATCGAATTGTGGCGGACACAGCCTACCCGGACTTGTGCAAGAGAATCGGATTCGGCTGTAGATTCTTCAACATTCACACGCCGCACTGGCGTCTTCAGTTTATGGCTGCCAACTTTATGGGGTACCAATACAAAGATCTGTACGGAATGCGGAACCCGACGCGGGTGAGCTCGGCGGAGGAAGTTGTAAGAGGAATACATGCGTAATGCAAGGCAAAATGAGAGATGAATGCAACCTGGTCGAATACGCCAACGCAGTTAGAAAGTGAGATGTAAGATGGTGTGTTTGTAAGTTACCTAGAGTGTATACTGTATAAGTTATAGAGGAGACTACATAAATGTCTATTTACTGTAGGTCCTATTCGATGGTGTGTGGACGTTGGCGGCACACAACCCCGGCGCAGCGGCCAGAAATGAGTACAACGACGACATCTACGAACATGTGGAACACTGGGGCACATTGGGTTTGCACGTGTTTTTTTTTTGTTTTTGTTTTTTTTTTAAAGTTTTTCAATTTGCAGAAGCAGTGTTTTGAGTGACTGTGTGAGCCATCTTAAATACAGCAAAGCGTACAGAATTGCGACGCCAAACGTATCACAGAATATGACAACAGTCAAATTTGGTACAGTATACCTACATGTATGTAGCTCTAATATATTTTAGGGCAGTTGACCGGGTTTGTCCAGCTGAAGACTGGAAGGTTTTCTGACTGCAAGACCAAGAACGGAAAGTGGTTTCACGGCTGCTTGTCCAACTACTTACCGGTGGGAAACATTCAGTTCATGGACACGTGGCTATAAAGAACATGATCACTCACAACGGAATGCCTATGTTGGAAGAGAAATTGAACACTGACAATTGAAGACGTGCTCACCATTTCGTTGTAGTTTTTGTTGGGAATTGTGCCTAGTCGATCACGTTGTACGCAGTATCGTACGCGTTCCTTAATTTTGCTCTTATGTTTTTGAAAACGTAGTCCTATTTAGTCTTTAAGCATTTTAGTGAAAGCGTGCGGTCTAAAATTGAAAATCAAAAATTTGAACATGTACGTAGGCGAGTTACTATTTTAATTGATATCTACTCAGCTATGCAATCACTCGTGCTTGCGCGGCTTGAGTTCGTCTTCGCTCAACCACCTGGTCGCGTCGCTGTCGCTCTGACTCCGAGAAAGTATCACCTTTGGAAGTCTAAATTCGATGAAAAGATTTTAATTTTAAAAGTACCGGTATTCTACAAATGTGCTGGCCCATTTGGACCGGACTATTGAGTTTGTAACTACCAATCAAATGCTCGTGCGCTTGTCCCCCACTCAAGCGGAAGACACGCAACACTCACTGCGCGTCTTTAGCAGCCGGTGTTGCTTGTTTTGGAGTGTTCGTTGCGGTACCGACTCCACCTACAGACTCCGTGGCGGAGCGCTTAGCATGCAGTGATCTCAAAAGCGTATTGAAGCTGCCACTGATGTGGGGTAGGAGTCGATGAGAGCGCGACGGCTAAAACTGCCCAGCTCGAAAATTTAAATTTGCGCCAAAATGCGTAAATTCGAGCCTGGACGGCCCGGCCTTCGCGCAGGGCGGCCAGCGAGTCTTTAGGAGTGGGTGAGCGAGGCAAGCGGCTGGGAGCGAGTGTCTTGGAGCGACCGCCATGGAGGACGTTTCTAAATTTATTCGACCGTATACATCCTCCGTTTGCGATTTTAACTTCAGTTAAACAGTTCAACAGTTCAACAGTTCAATTTCAACTTCACCGCACGCACGCACGCACGCACGCACGCACGCACGCACGCACGCACGCACGCACACACGCACGCACGCACGCACGCACGCACGCACGCACGCACGCACGCACGCACGCACGCACGCACGCACGCACAGACGCACGCACGCACGCACGCACGCACGCACGCACGGCGTGAGCGACGTTGCACCGGAGCCGACGCTATTTCGATTGCTGCCGCTGCTGCTGGCGAAAGAAAAGACGGCAGCGGGTTGGCTGAGGGCCAAGTCGTTCCCACCAACTCACAGTATATATTCAGTTGCGAGTTTAACAAATTAATAGCCGAGATTTACAGCAAATGCGTGTAGTTTTTTTTTCCGTGGACGACTCGGCCCTTCTGGAGGAGACAGTATTGGTTCTGGTGTCCTTGCCCCCACCACCGCTGCTGCCAGCGGTGGAGCTGCGCTGCGTCCAGCCGGCGCTCGCGCCCGCGATCGATTCGTAGAACGTCGCCGTCGACACGGCCGACGGCTCGCTGTTGTACCAGAAACGGAGATCGGACGCAGTACACACATAAGGCACATACACTCGACATGGTCTCCAACAAATTCTAGGCAAATGCTACCGTAAGTAAATAATACTCCATTAGTTCCACTCCATCCTCCCTCCTGGGTGCTACAGTGGTGTGCGTGAGGGCTCTTGTCGATAAGGCCATCCTTTATCTACTATATATGTACTCTCTGAGTCTTTGTCTGACAAGCCGTACCTAACCTATGCACACTCAATGACAAATGGTGCATACGGTATGTTCGACAAAAGACAACTTTAACAATTAGTAAAACGATTTGCCTACGCTGAATGGTTGGGCGTTCTGAGCACGCTCGATGACAAGCCTGGAGCCTGACTGGTGCCGCTCACGTACGCCGGCTGTCGCGTTCGTCTGTGGGCGCACTTCTTGGGAGGAATGCAGAACGCACCAAAATAACGCTGGTCCTACCCGGCCGAGTGTTGGACACTGGCCGATCTAATTACTACATATGCAAGTCAACCTCAGTGAGAGTACTCAAAACAAAAATTAAAAGAAAAATTGAAACAGCTCGCGTTCTGCGCTCTCCTGTATGACAAAGAGCAGCAGAATGACGACGAACGGAAAGCCGAAAACGACTCCCATTAGAGGAACGATCACGTAAGAGGGTCGCTCCCCATCTTCCAATAATCGGTGCAGCTCGTCCTCTTTACCTCCCAGAGGCACGGTGACTTCTAAATTTCAGCTACTGTAACCGCATATTTTAAAATACCTAAATGATTTCCTGCGAGCACCGTTGGTGACCATAGAGTCGAAGATCAAACGCTTCGACAAGACACACCGAAATCCAAACAAACCCTGCGGTGTGCTGGCGTTGAGGCGCATTGAAGCAACTTAGTTTAAGATTTTTTATATTTTTGTAATGAATTCGACAGTAATTGGTGCCTGCACTCCCGACTGGCTAAGGTCTCCGCTGACGCAAGACGAAGCAGCAGAATGTAAGATTTCACTAAAGAAAGCCAAATTTAACGAGTAGGCAGCTACTTGGAGAGGCAGCTACTTGTTATTCGCCCGAGAAGTCAGCCAAAGCTTCGAGTAACAAAGGCAATCATCGACTGACTGTAATGAGCATCGTAAGAGACGAAAGCTGCAAAGACCCTGAACCGGCAGGAAATGCTATATTTTGGTGCGTTTTAGCTTAACCAGCGAAAGTGCGTCGCGCGCTAAAAAGGTAATACAGCGCGTATCACAGAAACACTGCCGAAATATGTAGGGCAAGGGCTTTTATGCACGACGAGCGACACGCTGGAACGCCAACTGCCAACAATTTTTTTTTATTATGGGTACGAAAGAAAATGTGAGGCTAATAAAAAAAAAAACTTGATGAGTCAATGTGAGAGTGACGCATACCATGTACCTGTACTGTGTGTGACAAGCGCACGCGCGAACGCACGCACAAGTACTGAATAGAACATATCGATTGGTGTGACACTGCGGAACTCACTAGCCAAAAGTGCATACAGCTGCTACAGGCGTACATAGGTATCAAGCGAGTCACAGTGTAGGTCATTTCGATTTGCGACGACCGCACAACGAATAGACGAGCGAGCGCGTCTTCTCGAATATCGATTTTTTTTTTCACTGGCCGCAAGTTACTCCGTCGTCATGCTCCTTCTTCGTCGGCAGTGTGCAGCAGCAGCGTGCAGGTCAGCAGTTGGCCCAGACGAAGGCCACCCAGTCCGAGTCGACCACCTGGCAGGGCATGAGGATGTTCTTGGCCTTCTTGTTCACCCAGTAGCCGCCGGTTCTCGGCCAGTTCCGGTACAGCAGCACGTTCCAGCAGCCGTGACCGTAGAACGCGTTCGACAGCCCTGTAGGCAATGCAACAACACCGTCGAAATTGTACTTTTAAATTTGCATACCATGGAAACTGTATGTACACGGACGCAGATTAGACTGCAAGTGTAAATGAGCTCGAAATTGCCAGAAATCGTGCTACTAGCAGAGCAGTCTCGAACATGCGCTTTTATACAGTACGCTTTGCTTTTAACAGTTGTGATGCAAAGGCACAGTTCACAGTTGTGTACATGTACCCAGATTTTCGACACTATTGCAGATTAACGCTTAAGCGAAAAGAGTGACAGTTGGCTGTTGTTCAGGTGTTGAATTGCGTGCAGAAAAGCCCTAGGTTTACATGTACCTCTGGCCATTCGTTGCGCCATGTATTCCGGATTCTCGAAGATGGCGTAAGTCAAATACCGGCGAACGATAGTCACCACTTGTGGGTCCGAGCATTCCGGGTCTAAACAATTCAGTATTATTATTTATTTACATAGAAAGCAGTCGCCAATCTAGAGGGTACAATGTGCGTAGAGTGAAGCCGCAGGCAGTTAAACCCACTGAATTTCTGCGCCTGAGCGACGCACGCAGCGGCTAGCAGAAGGGCGACAGCTTTGAGTGCCATTGCAGCCACGAAATCGTTTCGTTTTCTCCTTTGCAATTGCTACGCGTCCCAGTGGTGTATCGGTTGCTTTCTCTACTACACCTTACACAGCGGTGGCACGCAACTTTCACTGCGTGACGGTTCGAGCGAGTCTCCCCATGCACGCGCGCGAATTTCCGTTTGCGCGCTTGCGTAACGCGTAACGATGCCGCCCCGCAAAGATCGTAGGCACCGTTGTGACATGCGGCGGCGCACAACTGTGTTTAAACGGAGAAGACGAGCAGTGCTCGATCAATGCAGGACAAGTGTGGTTGGGTGAGACAACTGTAATGGTACCGACATCAGTACATGGATCACTCAAGAATCGCACAGACACACTTGGTGGCAAAACAGGAAGCGCAATTAGGAAAGAAGGGAGGCAGAGTGGAAGGCAGTGTTAGACCCACGCGTTAGTACTACATGTAGGTGTACTGGATTGGTCGTTGTCTGGTCTGGATGCTGGACGGACGGCAATCAAAATCGGCTGTACCCGCGGATGTACAAGCGCTCAACGCTGTCTTGAAGCTTTGTTTAGCAAGCGCCTAGTGGGGGTAGTTCCACAGGATTTTGAGTCGCGTCGTCTAAGCAACATTGCAATGTATGAAGAAGCAATCTGTACCTTGGTATCCATCCATCATCATGAAAGTCACTGTGGTCCACAGTGGATTTTGATGTGCGCACAAAGCTTTGGCGAGTTTTGGGTCTCAACTGTGTAAATGTACCGTACGTGTGCTAAGGTGTACATACCTATTACTAATTGGCGCAGAGACTCTCAGAAAATCAATTTGCTGACTTCGAGATTCGCCAAACCGCACTTCCGACCAGGACGCACACGAGCATTCTCTCACGCTTAGCTTAATGAGGAGCTGAGCCTTGTGCGCTGTGGCTTCCTTCCTGTCTTCCGATTATTCTAGTAATAAAGCTTTAAAATTGGCTCTCGCGGCATCGGCCCCTTTGACCAATCCAGTCTGACTGCAGTGGGTGATTCAAACAAAGAAAACCAAGTCCGTCTTTAGGAATAAATCTGCAGCGTAGCTCCGTTTTCTGTCTGCCTCTGTCTGCCTCTCACTACACTCAATGCAAACATCCAGAGAGCTGTATCGTTTGCAAGCGATTGAGAGCTTGCCAATAGAGCATAGGGCGTCTCCCCAGACAGATGGCCAATCTGAGAGGCAAAGAGAGAGACCAAATCCCCTCGGACACTTATGAAACAATTCGGCGTGTCTGATCAAAATGCGTTGCAACAAATGCATTTATTAACTTGCATTCAAATTTAAAATTTCAAAATAGAATCATGAAATTATAAATTTAAATAACATTTAAAAAAATTGGGGGAGTGTCTGAATGTTGAACACCGTACGTACGTTTTTCAAAGTGAATGAAAATTGGAGGAGGTCTAGGTTGAAGTGCCTGCTATGGTATGCATGTCTAAATTTCATTAAAATCGGTTCACTCAAACCCTAATGATGTCTCGACAAAAGACGCGGTGCGTCAGAAGGGCGACAGTCAGTCGTTCTCGTTGTTTGTTGTTTGTTGCTACAAGTTGCATTTACATAGATCCCGCACGTGCATGGGCGTGTGACCACTCAAAATAGCTACATTTGGAGGTACGTCAATAAAACCTTTCAAGTCTGCTTCTTATAAGTCACGCAGCCTTACTCCACCCTCATAGGCGCGACCGTTGTCCCACTTTGGAGGCTGGCCCTCTCTCGGCGAATGCGTCTCTTCCACTCCCTGTTGTACTCTCGCAACCATCGTTTGTTCTCTCCCCTCCTCCCCTTTGTCGAAGCCCGCCGAAGCCGTAGACTCGGCCACTCCCGCCAAATTGATCTCAAACCATCAAAAGCAACCACTGCCAACTCTTTCCTCTATTATTGCTCTAAAATTTGGAACGCCCTCCCCCAGCCCATTGTCGAGCTCAGCCCCAGCGCGTTCCGCCATTACGTCGAATCTCAGACGTTTATAGATCACCTGATTAGTAAGCAGCTAAACCCCTCAGTCGAAATTAGGTGATTCAGATTAACAGTTCCGTTTACGTGATTTTCGTACCCGATGACGCGCCCTGCTTTGCAGTTAACGGCATTTTTGCTGTGTCAGGTGTGGTCATCGTTAAAATAAAATACATACATACATACATACATACGCAGCGCCCAATAAGCCTCTCAAATGTGCCGCTGTCTTTAGATTGGCATCGTGAGCGTATAAGGCTTCGCACCATGAATTGCTACAACAGAAGGCCACGCGTCACGCGCGCGCATTTCTAAAAAAGTATTGATGGGTTCAATAAAGGGGCCACTGCAAAATCTTCGGTCTGACGTCTGTCTGCGAAACGATAGCGCCGGTTTCTAGCTTCCTTGGCTATCCTGCGAACTCTTCAAGACAAGACGCTCGAGTGTGTCAGCGTGTTATGTATTAGCCACGCCACCACACAAAATCCACTAGAGTGGGCGCTGTGCGCGTATAACTTGCAACCATAACTCTGGGCTCAAATTTAAGGGCAACCCTCTATTAGAGCTGCTGTTTGTACTTTTAGAGTAGTCAAAAAAAAAAAACAAATTTGCGCCTCCTATTGATGCAATTATGTCGTTTGGTTAGACGTGATTCCGCTAGGCGGCGCCCACACACGTGGCGAGGCGTTTCAAGTTGCACGTTTGCGTCTGCGTAGCATATTCGGTACGCGCCTTCATAATGTAGTTCAGTCTATACAATGTCGCGGTTCGCTTGACTAATCCAATCCAGTTTTGGAGATTAGGTGTTAATAATCTGCGCCTGCAGCCCTCGTCTTCAACGGTTTTCCCATCCAAGCTTGTCATTAGTATCTTGTGCATAAAGCAAGGCGACATGAGGGAGCTGGTTCACCTCGTTGTGGCTGTTATCGTGCTGGTGGTGCATCTGCTGGGCGCCTGTCTGCAGCTCACGCTCCTCGCCGCAATTCTCAGACACCTGGTGTGTTTTGACTGACATTCAACAGCCCAGAGAGCCACTGGTTTGACAGTCGACCGTGATGTGCCTAATGCAAAATGTAATTATGTACCGTAAATCCTCCAATAGTGCCCCCGGGGCACTATTCTTTCAACCTCTCCTTACCCGGGGGCACTATTGGAGGGGGGGGGGGGGCTTCTATACTTTCAACCTAAACATTTTGAATGGTAATCCTAATCTCGCTGTCAAAACTGCCGATTTTTCGGTGATTTTTATAACGTTATCCACATTTAATAGTTGCTTTACTGTTAATAGTTCCTAAAACGTCTATTATTGGTTAGTAGTACTGTGTATACACGATATAAATGTACCTACCACTTTATTTTTCCCATAAAAGGCACATGGCATAGGATACCCCTTGCCCCCGGAGCACTATTGGAGGGGGGGGGGGCTCTATACTTTCAAACTTGCCGTACACGGGGGCACTATTGGAGGGGGAGGCACTATTGGAGAGGGCTTCTATTGGAGGATTTACGGTAGGTACATATGTTCTGCATCTTGTTTGCGAACTACAACTTGTGCGACGCAAGTACATATACATGACAGCTTGCAAACAACTACAGGTTAAGATTTAACCAAACTCAGCGACTGAGAGTTTGAAATCGGGCACTGCTCTTTTGAAGCGTGCTGCTGCATGCTTAGCCCAAAACACGAGTTAGGGGTCGATCATCTGCCGTTGCTCATGTTTCCCATTTTGATCGCTGATGCAACTCCCGACCAACACAAGTATAAACTTGAGCTTGAGCCTAAACCTACGCAAAGCCTAAACCTATGCCTAAGTCTAAGCAAAAGCCTGAGCCTAAGCGAAAGCCTAAGCCAAACCTTATGAAGAAAAGCGTGTGCGGTTGCATAGTGCATGCATGTTTTACTGAAGGCGGACAAAAGCTCTGTCACGCAAACACGTGGCTTGTTGTGCCTTAGGTTTCAACCAGTACACGTGTACACGTCCTTGCAGGAGTGGCGACACAACTCGGCGCTCGTGCTCATCTTGAGTCTGGCCGTGTCAGACTTGATCTTCTGCGTGGGCGGATCCTGGGGCTGCGTGGAGTCGGTGGCACGCCGATCACTCTTCATCCTCTCGCCCATCGTCGTCGCCTTTTTCGAACATGGCAGCTACGTCACCTTTACGGTATGCAAATTTACACTGAGCGACGAGGTGGGGACACTTGACATTGCAATGCAACTTCAACTGACCATTGCGTGGAGAGGGGAAGGGAGAGTGGAGTCAACTGAAAGCAGTTTGGAAAACCAAAACCTCAAGTTTTTTAAGGAACGACTTTTTCAGGCTCACATGTCGCTGATGGCGTTCCATCGACTCGTGGCCGTCAAGTACCCATCGCGATTCAACACTTTCTGGACCGTCAAGAACGCATGCAGGAGCGTGCTCGTCTGCTGGCTGTTCGGGTGGACTTTTACCGTCCTCAGACTCAGCCTCAGGGCGTTCCCCCAGTGGGTTATTGAGAACATCGCGATCATGCCATCAGGCGGGGTCTTGGACATTAACGTGCGTGAACAAGTTGGACTGAAAGCCACTTTCTCATTTCCTCGCCCCACACTTTCTCGTGCTGCCCCACGGTTAAAGTCTGAGCCCCACCCCAAAATGTACGCTGGCCAGGCACTGCCCCACTGTATAAAAAGCCAAAAAAAAAATGCGCGCTCAGTATTTCAATGGGTGGGCTTGTATTCCTAACAGCGGGTTGGCTGGGGTCAAGGAACTGCGAGCGAGAATTGGGGGGGGGGCAAAAACCTGGGTGGGTTGGCGAGGAACTGGGAACGATTAAGGCAAGGAACAGGAACGAGGAACTGGGGGGGGGGATGCGAGGAACTGAGAAACCAAGGTCCACGTGAGAAAGCGAGAAACTGGAGAGTGAGGAACTGAGAAGAGAGGAATTGGGCAACGAGGAACTGGCGTAAACCGATTGAAATGCACATAGGTAGCGCGTGAATCCTTCAATAGTGAATGTCTTGGGAAGTGCGTAATGTACACTTTCCTACCCGGTCCCTTGTTGGGGTATGCTTCCATAAATGGTACGGCGACGTCAGAACAACGTGACTGCCCAAAACCCCGCAAAGAAGCGTTCACGGTCTCTCTGACCACAAAGAATCAGAGCGAGGCGGCAATTCGCTATGCGAATCCTGACTTTTGGAGTGTCGGCAACTTCAGCCGCACCGAAAGCGTATTCTCAACGGTGGGAACGCTGCTGCCGCTCTCCATGTACCTCATGCTCGTCGTGGAGTTGGGACGCCTCAAGAAGAGACGTCTGCAGCTGGGACTGCACAGTCGGCAGCAGATACTACTGCAGCAAACTGACCAGCCAAAGGCGAAGCACGCTCCAAGGGAGCAGGGTGGACAAAAGAGAATTTGAGAACAGTGCTCAATCAATTAAAATCAGATTTTGATGGAACGTTGGAAACGTCCAGATATTTAGATGAACGGTAGTGCTCCATCAGATAATTTTTCTTTATTTGACAAGCTTTCGTTCGAAAGATAAACGTGCGTAAAAGCGGAAGCGTCCACGACTTCCTCGAGGGCGTCCATTGCCCTGTCGCTCTCTGACCCTTCAGTTTTTCTTGATCGTCTTGGTCTACCTCGTGATGAGCGTGTGCTATCTCACTTCCGTGCAGCTACAGCTCGACTTTCCTCCCCTGTACCTCTGCAGCGTCATGAGCGCCGTCAACTTTTCCATCAATCCTCTGATCTACTACGCTTACAACCAACCGATCCGGTCAGAAAAATCGATGGAACTCCTTTTCGCTATTGGTCTATAACAAAAAGCTTTCCTTTTGCAGTGCCGCTTGTCTCACGCTTTTCGGGTTTCAAAAAACCACTTTTGCAATGGCTGACATTGGCACTTCGCAGCAGCGCTGGCGGCGCCCACTTTCCAATAACGCTCCTCAGATTCTCAGCGGTAATTTCAATTTGAAGAACTACCTAGTGTTTTGCAGTTTTTGTTTTAGAACAAACTAAATTTTAGAGACGTCAACGAGGCAGTCCACAGCCAGTTGGAACGTCGAACTGCGCCAGGGGGCGACACATGCGAGTCTCAAACGGGTGGTTGTCGCGGAAATTGTTGAAGTCACAAGTTCAAGCTCGCCAATGGTGCGTGCGGCGTGCTCGCCTCACATGCTAAAATTATTAATCGCGAAACCGTTTTTCCTTGGGGAATTTTCATTTTCTTTTTTGTGTTGATGCAGTTTCGTTCATATAGGTAAGAGACTTCAATCAGAAAATCTAAACATGCTTCCGAGAATTACACGCCTTGACCTTCGAGATCGAACTTTGGATGGCTAAGAATGTTTTGATAAAAAGAAAGCCGCAGATTTTAAACAAAAGAAAAAAAGAAAGCCAAAAAGAAGCAGCAGCAGCAGCTTCTGCCACCACAAACGACTGTCGGCTTGTGGATCTGTTCGAAGTTCTGCAACATAAAAAGAAACAAGATCAACAACAAGTTAAAAACCTTGCATACCATAGCACACATTCAGTGTTTTGGTTTTTACACGCCCACCTGTAACTGTACGGTAAAAACTGTGTAAACATTTTAGTAGTATTCTCTATACTAATACTACTTTATATGTAACAATTGTTTACTGTAACCAACTTGTATTCTCTTCGTTGTATCAACAGCAGTGGACTTAGTAGTTAGTCAATGTACAATAGTCACGTAACATCCGGCTAGTTCAGAACCTTTTGGGTGCCATACACTACAATTTCGACCTCAAAATGTCAAAGCGTGTAATTTTTGGTAATACCCTACATGTAGAGTTGTCATGTTCCAAACATATTGCAACAAAACGCACTCAAACTTTGGTAATATCTAAGTTAGACCAGTGTCTATTGGTGTCAGTGCGTACTGCATAGAGCGAGATCGTTGCATTCAATGCAGAGTCATTTTGTTGGCCACCCTGTGTAACCAACTTAAATTACCGTAAACCCTATAATTAGCCCTCCCTATAATTAGCCCCCCCCCCCTATAATAATACACCCTCCCAAGACCACTTTGAGTTAATAAGCCCCCTCCCCTATAATTACGCCCCCTCCCTAAATGAACCATCGTCTAAAAGGCACATGTTTCCATGTCTGGGTGTATGTATGGTCGCGTATGTGTATGTATGTACACGTATGTGCATGTGAGACTGTGTGAGAGTGTGTTAGAGTGTACCAACGTGTGTGCACAGCGCCTTTTTCCCTTAAAAATCGCCTCCACGCGCCTTTTTGCCCACACATCTTCCCACCCATCGACACTTCCAGTTTATAAGCCCTCCCTATAATTAGCCCCCCCCCCCTATAATTATACACCCTCCTAGAGCTCGAACGAAAAAATTAGCCCCCGGGGGGCTAATTATAAGGTTTACGGTAATTGATTGATGTATGTGATTCAGATTGATCACCCTCAGAGTGATGCAGCTGATCTGGAAGATTTGGTGTCAATCAAATTCGAAGAGGGCGACGTACATCTGTGAAAGTCTTCTGTGCGAACTGCGCGGACCGTTCTGTTGGTGATCATTGCTATGTGATGCGGTGATAACATTCCTGCTACAACCATGAGCGCTTGCCGCCCATGTGGCGAAGTCTCAACTGAACAACGGCGTTGCACATAGATGTGTAATACAACATTACAAAAAAAAAATCATGTTACATAACTCTGTTGGAAGGGAAAGGCCAGATTTAAAAGCGTGATACACTTCTTGCCCCTTAAAATACACTTTTTGCCCCTTAAATTTGACATCCACTTTCTGCCCACTAAAAATACACGTTTTGCCCCTTAACATACGCGGTCTTCCCCCTAATCTCTGCATACACTTTTTGCTCAGTAATCGGCATGATCTCTGGCCGAGCGTGCGGCGCTTGGCCGCTTCAGCGGAACGCTGTGTCACTCCCCTATGCCTCGAAAATCTGGCCTGAGCCTCGCATATCTGGCCTAAGCCTCGAAAAAGCCTAATTTAGTGAAGAAATATTTTGGTGTGGTTGTTCAGAGCGCAAGAGCGCACGAGCGCACGAGCGCGGAGCGCGGAGCGCGTGTTTTGTCCTACGCCGATTTATGGCAATTTTGAAAAGATGCAACAGATGCAACAGATGCAACGATGCAACGAATTCCCTGTTCCCGCCTCCAGTTAGTGAAGGCGGCCACAAAATGTTTCAAACTAAACGGTGTGACGAAAGGGAATGCGAAGGAGGGGGGGGGGGGTGGATACTGGATACGCATAACCGGGTTTTTGAAGTGGGGGTCCGTGACCCTTCTGGGGGTGGGGGGGGGAGGTTCATTCATTATAATTGTTGTTGCTTGCAGGCAAACAAAATAAAAAGGGATTTATGAAACCTAAAAAACGGCGACAGCCGCCTTTTCGCGTTCCCATGCGGTGACGGCGCAAAGTCGAAGGGCTCAACTTTCCACTGATATTGAACGAGACCGGACAATGGCTCGCCACTTCCTTGTGCAAATAGCTTGTAGACGCGTTTGACAAAATCGGTGTCCAATTCCTTGTGACTGTATTCGGAGTGCAGCAGCTTGTAATCGTGATCGACTTGGTCTTGTTGGAGACCCTTCTCTCTGGTGATCAGCGCCACATGCCCATTCTCCTTGAGCCGCAGGAAGTGGGTGATGCTGCGAATTGGCCGCCACGTCCCGTAGCCATCGGTGGTGCAGTCTCTGCGTGCTGCTGACGTGCCGAGGTGCATCACGTACGCACCCTCCCACCATCCTTTGGGCAGCTCTCCAAATGGCGCGCGACGCGCCTCCACCGTGCCCACGCTGACGTTATATAGGATCTGGCCCACTTCTGCGGCCTTTTGATAGAACCGACGTCCGAGCCACTCTGCCGCATCTGTTGGGGTGTCCAGATTTTATGGAGAGCATTTTTCGCAATATTGGGGTTGGTTCACCCCCATAGATGTAGATTGGTCCAAAAGCCAGTGGGGGGATCTCCGGGAGTTTCGAGGGGGTCTAGAGACGTCCCGGAAAAATGCCCGGGATTGGAAATTGTGGAGGGGGGGGGGGGAGTCGAAATGGAAGATGTCGCACCATCATAATGCGTAAAATGGGTACTCTTGGTCTAAAATGGGTCATGATAAGGTCTAAATACCGCGTTTCAGGCGTTTTAGAATCACACTACACTGAAAGCAAAACAGAAATACGCATCTTTACCCATTTCTTTTGATATTGAGAGAGTGTTTCCCGCAAGTTATCCGGGATGGCGATGGGCAGGGGGGGGGGGCCCTCTCTCCCGCAAAAAAAAGCGACACAGCTATAGCCATGGAGAGGGTGAACCCCTTCCCCCTACCCCCACCCTGAGCCCACCTATGTTCACCCCCTCCCCCACCGACCATCGCCATCCTGGATAAATTCTGGGAAACCTTTCTCTGCATAATTGAAAAAAATTGGAAAAGAGGTGGGTGTTTTTGCCTCCTGTTCAGTGTTGTAAGACTAAAAAAACACCTATTTAGACCATATTTTGACTCATTTTGGACCAAAAAGTACCTATTTACACGCTATTTCAGTGCAGAATTAGCCCTTTCAAACCCCTCCTCACAAACTTCTTATTCCGGACATTTTACCTAAAATGGCTTTAGACCCCTCCACCCTCATGGCGACCCTGCCCCCCCCCCCCCCAACAGTGGCTTGAGACCCAACCTACACCTATGCAAACCCACCCCAAAACGTTTTCCTCCCCCTCGACCAGGGCCGATTTGCTTGGATACGTATTTTTAAACTGGTAAAAAATCATTGAAATAAGGATACCCCTCCTGCTGCTGTCGAATCGTCGCCCTCAGCGGCTCGGTTCATGGTCCCTTTCTCTGGGGAAGGACGTTGGTCCTGTCGCTTCTTTTGCGGGGTTTTGACGGGCGTCGACTCCGCCAAAGGAGAAGGTGGGCCGTCGACGTCGAACCGGGAAGAGGCAGCTGCATACGCAACGGTTTCTTCTCTGCCAACAGTGGCAATATGGCCGTCGTCACCATGTAGCTCGTGCTCAAACAGATTGTGTTCGCGCAGTTCAAAGCTGGTCTCGAAGCTGACGTGGCATGCCGCGCACCGCCCTTGCTCGGCCATCTCAACTTTCTTTCTTCCAACTCTCACGCTTTTTTCGACTTTCGCTTTGACTACTAACTAACTGGAGGCGGGAACAGGGAATTCGTTGCATCGTTGCATCTGTTGCATCTGTTGCATCTTTTCAAAATTGCCCGATTTATCAACTTTTGTGACAAAAATACGATGAGAATGGATGAAAGGAAGTGATGGTGGTGGAGGGTGGGGTGGAGGAAGGTGGTGGTGGAAGGAAGGATCCGAGCAAGCATGACAGTAAAGAGTTCAGTCATTGATAAGTTTGAAATATTGCTGAATATTGCTTTTTTTGCTCTCAGATTTGATGCTCCTTCGTCCCAGTCTACAAATCAAGCCAGTATTCCAAGCATTGACGCCTGACGGTCCGTCTGAGGCTGGTACTGGTCTCGAGGCGACTGTGAGAGCTTTGCCACATTGAAAATTTTCGAAATAAAATATTGTCTATTACGCCTTTCTTAATTTAATTTAGGCCTGACACGGAGGCAAGAGCTGGGTTGTACGCGGAAGAGTTGACAGACTGTGGGACATGTGTCATACTGGGCATAGGTAGGCTCAGGGAGGGTCTAGGGAGGGTTCACCCTCCCCCTGGCCAAGGCCATCCCTCTTTTTTGCGGGAGAGAGGCCCCTCCTGGCCATCGCCATCCTGGATATGTTGCAGGAAACCCTCTGTCATTATTGAAAAAATTCGGTAAATATTCGTGTTTTTGTGTTCTTTTTCAGTGTAGTGTGACCTAAAAGCGCTTAAAAGTGCTATTTAGGCGTTGTTTTGACACATTTTGGACCAAAAAAGAACCTATTTGCGCGCTTTTTTGTTCCGAAATCTTCCATTTCCAACCCCCCCCCCCCCCTCCAAGATTTCCAATCCTGGCGGGATGGCGGGAGACCCTCCCCCCTCGATACCCCCAGCCACCCGCCCCCTGGCTTTTGACCCAATCTACACCAATGATACTGGGTCCTCTTAAACGGTTGGCAGGAGCGGACGAAGACTTGACATAATTTGGAGAAGAGTGGGCGGGCAGCAATGGCAGAGCGTTCAGCTCCCAGAGAAGAGTGTACGCTTGTCCACTCTTCTGAGGTTGCTTCCATGGTGGTCAAGCTCCTTTGCCTGTGTTGGCTGCTGCTGTCGGTGGAACTGTGGCCGGCGGTGGCTGCTGCTGCTCACTCATCACCGGCACAGTCTGACTAGCATTGCTGCGACTCGTTCCTCTGCTGCTGCGCGCGCTCAAGCTGCAGCTGCCACTGACGGAGCTGTTGCAGAAGGGACACCTCTAACCCGACTCATCACGAAACAAGTGCCTACTCAGCGCCACTTGCTTCATTTGGCCCAGACACATACATACCTGTAACTGTGGGGGGTTCCTCCACCAAGTGCTGGGCTTGTTGACTCCCCCCCCCCCCGCCAGGTTTATGTGCAGAGGTGTAACTGGCCATCGAAGCTGGGGGGGGGGGCATCTGGGATTTTTCAAAAGTTGCTGGAGGTGACCTGCACGGCCAAATTTGATACAATTTCTCTTTTTCCAGCCTGAATAATGACCTAGAAAATGCTTCGTGTATGCCGAAAACACAGCTCCGCAGGCAAAAATTTGTGAATTTTTGGCTAAAAACGCGCTTCCGTGACTCTAGAAATGGTCAGTTCGAGAAAAAAAACAGCGGCAGGCAGGCAAAATTTGGCGATTTTTGGCCCAAAACGCGCGCAAAAGACTCCGAAATGGTCTGTAGGTGCGTAAAATACAGCCATACCTATATTGCATTACTTACAGTGTATTTTGACTAAAAAGTACCTATTTTTGCTCCCTATGCCTCCTTCTCCAGTTTGTAATCAAACCCTCCCCAGGTCCAATTCCTGGTTACAGGTATGCCCAGATAGGCATGCATGAATACTCAGACGTTTGCGTGTCTCTGTGTCGCTGACCACCGCTTCTGCTGAAGCTGAGTAAACAGTGTTTCTGTTGTTGTCTCTGACCATTCATTGGTTCACATTTGTATCTGAGGAGGAGTGTGCATAATGCCAACGAGTGCTTTTGAACCTCTCCCATAGGGTGATGCCGAAGAGGGCTGCACCGAGTCAGCTTGAGATAGAGTGCATTACTGCTGAAGACCTTGATGAACATGACGAACAGGTCGAAATCGACCCTGATGCGATTGTTGGTGACGTGTCGAGCGGGTCTGCTGCCTCATCGGATGAAGAGGCAGAGGATGTCATGGAAGAACAAGTCCAAAAATGTCTGGAACGGAAGAAAGGCGCCTCAGCTGAGCGCGCTCAAGAGGCTGCTTACCACCTGAAACCGCTGCCTGCGGACTATGAGTGGAAACGTGGCATACCCCACAGCAGAGAAGTTGAAGAGTGGTCGCCACTGCCAACCAACAATCCAGACTCTAACAGTCGACATGCAAATAGATCGCTAACGTCACTATTCCTAGAGATGTCAGAAGAGTGTCTGAAAATATTGGTTCGGTGCACAAATGCTAATGGCAGAAAACGGTTTCCCTTGACATGGCCAACCATGTCAGTGTCTGATGCCCTGAAGTTTGTAGCACTCATATTTTACTTTGATGTTGTCAAAAGGAAAAACTTGAAACAGAACTTTGATCGAAAATCAGCTGATCCATTTGTCAAACAGTGTGACATCTCTCACAGAACGTTCACTCTGTGGTACCGCTACCTCCAGGTCTACAACCCTGAAGAGAGCACAGTTGGCAAACGAATGAACAATAAGATTTACAAGGTAGACAGATTTCTGAACCAGGCAAATGTTGATATGCAAAAAATGAGGAACCCCATCACTAGACACCTCAGTCTGGATGAAGAAATGGCTGAGTTCAAAGTAGGTTTTTACTCTTATGTTTTGCTGTTATGATATGTGTTGCATGTGCTTACTTGCTCATATCAGGGCCGATCTGGTCTGGTACAGTTGTTCAAAGGAAAACCGAAAGGTGAAGGGCTCAAGTATTACGATGTCTGTTGTCCTGAAACTGGTTATGTCCATGCAGCTATGCTGCACTCCAAGACTTATGTACGGTTCGAGGAAGTTTGGGGCAGAATTGTTGCCAAATGTTACAAGCTTCTTTCTGGTGACCCAGAGAAAGGACTAAAAAGTTTTCTGGATCAAGGCTACTATGTGTGTATACATAACCAATGTACATACACATCAACAGTACACATTTGCTGCAAACCCTACAATAAGCCCCCCAGGGGCTACTAGTCATTGTTTCGTTCACGCCACAGGAGGGGGTGTAATTAAAAGGGGGCCGCTAATAAACTGAAAGGGTTGATGTGTGGGGACCTTTGTGGCCCGAAGCACTTGGAGGGTTTTTCTAAGGGAAAAAACACTGCACATATACGTCGGTACATTCTTACACACTGAATGAATCAGGGTGTACGCGTCAGCGTACAACCCTAATATCTCACGTACACATACGTGTACAGGGTGTATCAAAACTATATGCACCCCCCCCTAGGGAAATACTGGTTGGACGGATTTATCTGAAATTTAACATAGATGTAGCCCCAACAAAAATACATGACCAAATTAAATTTCACGCAAATAGAACAACCGAGCGTCGAGATAGGAGCAATCATCCAAGGTACAGTGAATAATCTTGCTGCTGTCACCACTTCACCGGTTTTTTGGAGAATCAGCAGTGGTGGGCCGACGTCAGATCGTTCGTTGATGGCCAAGTCATGTGGCTCTCCGTTCCAGTGCTCGGTGACCCATCAGTCCGATCGCTACAGATTCTGAAGCCTGAGCCACGCAATTTCTGGTGATGAACTGTGCACCTGCGTCGCGTGCATTTGGAAAGTGACTGCAGCCATTTCATCGAAGAGACGCACTTGGTCAGTGTCGTTGGCCTTTCGCAAGCGCGACATGGTCCTCGACACTCGTTTAAAACAATTGTTTACCATTCAACGAGAAATTGTTGCCATAAAACACGCAGTAATGTTTTTACGCAAAAACCAACTTTTTTTTTCACTGTACCTTGGATGATTGCTCCTATCTCGACGCTCGGTCGTTCGATTTGCGTGAAATTTAATTTGGTCATGTATTTTTGTTGGGGCTACATCTACGTTGAATTTCAGCTAAATCCGCCCAACCAGTATTTCCCTAGGGGGGGTGCATATAGTTTTGATACACCCTGTACATACATCCATACAGGGTGTCTCACGGTGAGTTTGCCAACTTTGACTGGCTACTGTGCTTCGCTGCGTTGACGGATTTTACCCAAATTTTGCACGCATACGCTACCAAGTCTAGCTTAGATATGTGCCAGGTTTTACCCTTGACCGTTGAGATGTGTTGCTTTAATGGTGTCTCGAATGGAATTCCTGATTTTCACGTTAATACCGTTTACGAATTTGCATCTGTCGTGTGGTGCGCTGAAGTCAGTGTTAGAAAGTCGAATACAATGGCTGAAAGTCAGCGTCTAAACCTTCAAAAGCGGCTGGGTCGTGGAGGACCGTTTGACTGGCCGCCCAGGTCGCCAGACCTCACTCCGGTCGACTTTTCGGTGTGGGGCATCGTTAAGGAAGTGGTCTATTCGCAGCTGTACAATTCCATAGAAGAGCTGAAAGAAGCTATTGAAAATGCGTTTGCTCACTTCGACGCCGATTTGTGCTCTCGAATTTGCCGTTCCGTTGCTGACAGGTGTACCAAGTGCAGTTCGCAGATGGCGGTCACTTTGAAAATGAGTGATTCTGTGTCGTGCTGAATAAATGCCGGTTTGATTGGTGGATCGCACTGAAATTTTTCACATATCTAAGTTAGACTTGGTAGCGTATGGTGCAAAATTTGGGTAAAATCCGTCAACGCAGCGAAGCACAGTAGCCAGTCAAAGTTGGCAAACCCACTGTGAGACACCCTGTACATACACTAATAAACTAAACTGAAAGTGGCCTAGGAATGGGGCGTAATTTTAGGGGCTAATTATGGGGTTTGCTCTAAATAATCCAATTCAGATATACACAGACAGATTTTGTACAACGGTCCATTTGAACTACTCTATGTCGCTGAGGAAAACATATTTCTGTGGAACTCTTCGTCGACGCGAGCAAAGAAGCAATCTTCCGATGGAAATTATGCGTGGTCAGAAAGGGGTCGACGACCCGCCATTAGTGAAACGGCTGCAGCGTGGCGACTGCCTCAAAATGTCGAGCAGCTATGGTTCGTATTGTCTTCAGTAACCCCCAACACAAACACATGTTAGGAGCATAGGTGTAGGTTGCATACCTGTAACTGGGGGGGGGGGCGGTTGGGGGCCCCGCACTATTTTTCCAACACCCACCCAACTCCCCCCAACCCCCCCCCCCAGAATTTTCCCAAGGGATTTTCACTCAGTCTAAAACGATGAAAGTGACTAAATGTTGGTGTATTTTAGTGCTTTTCAGTGTTATATGACCATAGAACAGCTAAATAACACTGTTTAGACCCTATTTATACCCATTTTTTACCAAAAAGTACCAGTATAACTAAAAAAAATGGCCAGCTACCCCCCCCACTTTTTGCTCCAGCCACCCCCCCCCCCCCAGAATTTGGCCATTTACCCCCCCCCCCCCGCCCACTCTTCCAGACCGGTTACAGGTGTGTTCTCATTCATTTGCAGGTGACACCGTCGCCATTACATGGAAGGACGCGGCCACTCTGACTTTTCTGACTTCACAAGACAATGTCTTCGCTGACTCAACTGTCTGTTTCCGTAAAGGAAAGACATCGAAAGGAGTTGTATGCCGTTTAAGAGTGGCACAGCCCACTGAGGCAAAGGCAAAACAATGCAATTCGTGTATGGGAGGTGTGGACCTGCAGTAAGTGGACTCGTCGTTATCCTGTTGTGTGTCCACATGAGTATCATTTACATTTGCAGTGACCGGCTGCGTGGTCACACCAAAAACCACCACAAGTCGAGCAGATGGTATGTGAGCGCCGTGGTGCTTCAGTCGTTTGACTGGTTCGCATACAACTCTTTCGTCATCTTCAAAGAAAACACAAACTGTCATTTTGCAAATGGTTCGGCGAAGAAGGTTCTGTCGGCAGATCTGTTGCGGTTTGCACTGAACCTGGAATCCAGCGGCAGCATTCGAAAACCAATGGTTTCCTGTGCCCCTACTCTGTCTAACTGCGGCTCCAGCAATTATTTGCCGCGACCGCGTGACAAGCGTGTCATCAAGCAACTGCGTCTGCAGAAGGGGGGCCACTACCCCAGGATCACCTCTGTGAGTCAGTCTGCCCCCCCCCCTCTTCAATTGTGCCACTTGCAGTCACACATGCAACTTGGGGGGGGGGGGGGTGCCACACACCCAGTCGGACGTCCACCCCTCCCGAGCCCGCTCCCCCCAAACCCTCCCGCAGATTTTATTCTGAAGTGTTTTATGTCTTTTCCAGTGTTTTTTTTTACCCTAAAACAGGTAAATAACGCTATTTATAGCCTATGTTAACCCATTTTCGACCAAAAAAGTGCGTTTTATTCAGTGTTTAGGTAAATTTTTCCCTTCTGGCACCCCCTCCCCTTTCATACCTGCTTACCCCCCCCCCCCAGAATGGTCTCTGACCCTCCCCCGCACTAAAAAACCCGGTTACATGTATGCTTGCAGTTGTAAGCTTCTTTTTCATGCACTGCAGGCTAAAAGAGAGTGCGAAGGGCACGTCCAGAGAGTTGAAACAAGCATCTACTGCAGCATCTGTGAAGTGATGCTGTGCATCTCTGGTGGTTGTTTTGAGCGCTTTCACGAAATGAGTGAATACCTATACGACGACCCACTGATGAAGAGTCGGCAAATAGTGCGTAAGCGGCCAACCTACTGAATATGTTATGCATACCTGTACATACCATACCTGTACATACCTGTACCTGGGGGTGGGGGCTTTGGGCCCAGGGACCAGGGCTGCTATAAAAACTGTAATTTTGTTTTTAAATTAAAAAACAAAAAAAACTAACAAAACCAACTGTTTTTAAATCCAAAATTAAAAAGAACTTTAAATTGTGCAACCCTGTTTGGGCCCCACTATTTTTCCAATCCCCCCCCAAGATGCCCCACCCCCAATTTTCCCAAAGCATTTTTACCATGTGTAAAACAATACAAGTGAGTATATGTTGGTGTTTTTCAGTGCTATATGACCCTAAAGCAGCTAAATAACACTTTTTAGAGCCTATTTTGACCGATTTGTACCAAAATGTACCAGTATAATAAGTAATAGATTACCAGCTACCCCACCCCCACTGTTAGGTGTGTTCTTTCATGATCTACAGCGCTCCATGTACGTGTAGTAGTGTAGAGATTGATACGTGCGATTCAATGAGCGCACATTTTTTTACAGCGCGCATTTCTGTTGAATGCAACTGTTAGTCGTTAGTGTTGCTCGTGCTGTATGTAGACGAGTTGGCAAACGAGGCTGTCAAGAAGGTTTCAAACCAGGGAAACGAGACGAGGCAAATGACACGCACACAGACAATCGACACGGTTTACATTGCAGAATACGCGACATTGGTGCTTACTTACTGCTGCTTACTGCTCACTTACTTGGGCTCCAGGTCGTCCCCCCCCCCCCCTACCACGTCCCCCTGGACGTTGCCCCCATCCCGTTTGCACCCCGGTCGTTCCCCCCATACCATTAACTGGGGGGGGGGGGGGTTTGGGGGCCCCACAGAATTTTTCCAACTCCCCCCAACCCCCACCCCTAACCCCCCCCCCCCCCCCAGAATTTTCCCAGTGGATTTCCACTCAGTCTAAAACGATAAAAGTATTTCAGTGCTTTTCAGTGATGTTGGTGTATTTCAGTGCTTTTCAGTGTTATATGACCATAAAACAGCTAAATAACACTTTAGACCTTATTTACACCCATTTTGACCAAAAGTACCAGTATAACTCAAAAAATGGCAGGCTACCACCCACTTTTTGTTCCAGACACCCCCCCCCCAGAATTCGGCCATTTACCCCCCCCCCCCCCACTCTTCCAGACCTGGTTACAGGTATGGTTCCCCCCAGCCAACTTGTTTTTTTTTTGAATAATGAGTCCATAAGTTAACTTAACTAAGATCTTAGTTAAGTTAACTTAGTTATAACTAAGTTAGTTAAAACTAACTAGAACTAACGCGTTTTTAACGCATTGACTCATTGGCATTCGCCTAGTTGTATCCGCCGACGTTAGGGTGGGAGGAACTGATGGCGGAGTTGCTGTCGTCCACTCCTTCCGAGCGACCGGTGACAGCTGCCAATAATCCTCGACGTCACTCTTGAGGCAGTGACACGTTATTTTATACAGGCGGCACAGGTCCCGCAGGCGGACGGACGCCTGCCGTCCTCGGCAAGCTAGTAGACTGCTGGAAGCTGCGGTTGATCTTTCACATGGCCTCCGCGGCATAACCTGTAACCGGGTTTGGAAGAGTGGGGGGGGGGGGGTAAATGGCCGAACTCTGGGGGGGGGGGGGTGTGGAGCAAAAAGTGAGGGGTAGCCGGCCATTTTTTTGAGTTATACTGGTACTTTTTGGTCAAAAATGGGTATAAATAGGGTCTAATCAGTGTTATTTAGCTGTTTTATGGTCATAACACTGAAAAGCACTGAAATACACCAACATTGACTCACTTTTATCGTTTTAGACTGAGTGAAAATCCCTTGGGAAAATTGTGGGGGTGGGGGAGGGTTGGGGGCAGTTGGAAAAATTCTGCGGGGCCCCCAACCCCCCCCCCCCCGTTACAGGTATGCTCCGCGGCGCTCCCCACCCACGAAGCCGACTAATAGCACCACGTTCGTCGTCTTCACCCAATAGATCCTTGCGTCGCAACTGCTGAGGACGTCGAAGATCGGCTGGGCGATTGTCTTGCCGTTCATGTGGGGGGGGGGGGGTTGAGAGTGATGTCGAGCAGGTAGGCGAGCATGCAGCGTCCGAGCTGATCTTTGTCGATAAGGATGGTGCGCCCTGCCGAAGCGCAGCGAGTCGGCGGCGCCGCGAGGCGCTGTTGTCGGTTAGATCGCTGATGAGCTGCGTGCTGCGCCAACGTGCCAGCCGAAGTGGTTGGGTGGGTGGACGGTGCCGCGCAGGCAGAGCTCGTCAAGTTTGGCAGTAAGTCCCACCGAGACGAGACTGCTCGCTTTGCTGAAGGAGAACCTGCTGGTAAACGAATTGCAGAGTAGGCTCCGAAAAGCAGATTCAGTGTATCTATGTACTGTGTCTCCATACCGTACTCTACTCTTGACCCAGGACACCGCGGTAGTCCAGGCTGGCGAGGGACAGGGGTGGGTTAGCAGGATTCATTTGAGAGTGGCTTCTAAAAAAAATTTGACACGTGTATTATTTCGATGTGGTAAGTGTTGCACAGTTGCAAAGTGAGTGTTGCAGAGTAAACAGTTGCAAAACGGGTTCGCAGCATGTCGTAATGCAGGTTTACGACAGAGCTCGGGAAGCTGACGATCAATATTCCATCAGATTTCATTTTATCGATTTCCGACGGGACTCAGCGCTACGCTCACTAAGTTCAAACCTGCTGAATAATTGTTGCAATCCGCTTTCTGGGTATATATAGCAGTGTTTTAAAAGCAACGATGCACTGCCGTGCAGAAAAGTTAACTCCCATCCCTTCGGGGTTGGTGCAGCTGGTTTTGGGTTCCAGCACCTCAGCTCTCGGGCTGAGCACGTCCTCCCCTCCGCTTCGGCCTGTGAAAAGGTGCCCGGTGGAGACGTCTAAGGATGGATTCCCTTGCCTGAGGAGGAGGGCAGAGGTGCTCCGTGCTGTCTCTGCAACTTCCGCGTGGTGGCATTTTTTGCCTTTTGGAAAGGCACAGCGACAGCACGAGAAAAACCAGGAGAACAGGAACAGGAGAATAAATCCTCGTTGGTGGATCCATCAAGAATCGAACCCGTAATTGTAACCCGTAACCCGTAACACAAGAGGCCGGCCGGTGCCTGAGCTGAGCTAGCTGAAAATTGTATAGCCTGCGCGTTCGCGTTGAGAAAAACCCGTCGCGAACGTTAACGCAAGAGTCGAATAAAATCATAGATTTTCACGCTTCTTCATACAATCGTCCTCGGACTGCTCCGAGAACAGCGCAAAGAGGGTACCCCAAGAACATGTTCTGCATTTGTACTCTACAACATCCCGAATTTCCATTGCGTGTCGGCAAAATGGAGTGCCGCAGGCAGAGACTGTTCGCCACAATCTGAAGTGCAAAACATGTTGTTTTAGAAAATCTGCTAGTATGTACACATACACATACACAAGCAAAATCCAATCAAGATATACTTACACAAACATGCCGGAACACACAAAGATTATGTATTTTACAGTTTGTGTATTTTTACTGTATTTTTATGGCTATTTTGAGAGGTGCCTGCATAATCTCTTTTTTTTCAAAAATCGTGCCTGCGGCTTCGCGCAACTACTCTACATGTAAATATATGTTCATTTGTTCATTGTTTGTTTGTTCTTCTGTTTTTTTTCCACTATGGTCATGCACAGCTTCTCAGAGGACGAACGTCTGCGAGTGCCGACACCACGCACCATTATCGTCGTAATTCCCAATAGCCATTCCCACAGCATCATCGCGTGCGTGCGTGCGTGCGTGGTTGCGTGCGTGCGTGCGTGCGTGCGTGCGTCCGTGCGTGCGTGCGGGCGGGCGGGCGGGCTGGCGCGCGTGCGTTTGTGCGTGCGTGCGTGCGTGCGTGCGTGCGTGCGCGTACCGAGTTTTTTCGCCTTCAGAAAACAGGGAGGGCGCGGATTCGGACACTCTTCCCGCAGCTCCACCAGCTGGTCGATGGGGCCGCAAACTACCCCTGGGCCGGGAGACGCCAGAGAATCATTTTACTAATGGACTTTTTTCGCTTCTGGCACAATTATCTCGGCTCAGAGCACGCACGTTTTCCAATGCGACACCGTAATCACGAGATACGACACATTGAATATGCAAAATTGCGTTTGATCGAATTTGAGAATTCAATGTCAAATCGGCTTGGGACATATGTACAGGGTGCTTCATATATACAGGGTGTATCAAAACTATATGCACCCCCCCTAGGGAAATACTGGTTGGGCGGATTTAGCTGAAATTCAACGTAGATGTAGCCCCAACAAAAATACATGACCAAATTAAATTTCACGCAAATCGAACGACCGAGCGTCGAGATAGGAGCAATCATCCAAGGTACAGTGAAAAAAAAAGTTGGTTTTTGCGTAAAAACATTACTGCGTGTTTTATGGCAACAATTTCTCGTTGAATGGTAAACAATTGTTTTAAACGAGTGTCGAGGACCATGTCGCGCTTGCGAAAGGCCAACGACACTGACCAAGTGCGTCTCTTCGATGAAATGGCTGCAGTCACTTTCCAAATGCACGCGACGCAGGTGCACAGTTCATCACCAGAAATTGCGTGGCTCAGGCTTCAGAATCTGTAGCGATCGGACTGATGGGTCACCGAGCACTGGAACGGAGAGCCACATGACTTGGCCATCAACGAACGATCTGACGTCGGCCCACCACAGCTGATTCTCCAAAAAACCGGTGAAGTGGTGACAGCAGCAAGATTATTCACTGTACCTTGGATGATTGCTCCTATCTCGACGCTCGGTTGTTCTATTTGCGTGAAATTTAATTTGGTCATGTATTTTTGTTGGGGCTACATCTATGTTAAATTTCAGATAAATCCGTCCAACCAGTATTTCCCTAGGGGGGGTGCATATAGTTTTGATACACCCTGTATATTCCACCCCCCCCCCCCTACAGCTAGCTTCCGCGAACCGATTGAGCTCAAATTTTGATACATCTACCCGCTTTGGCTGCGAATTGGAATACCAAGTTTTGTTAATTTTCATGCAGGGGATACTGATTTATAATTTTTTTAAAAACACCGAAATTTTTCGAGTATTTTAAAAATTAAAGTTTTTAGCAGAGTTTGACGCGGCTCGTCGAGCTGATTCCGATCATGTTGCTTTGGATTTGATCATGTTTCGGTTGAGAAAACTGCGAAAAACTATCACTGTTTGGTCACCTTACTCTGTGCTTGGAAGAGCGAGAGACTGGCATGAACTTATTTGATAGGCTGCTTACCTCCATGTCAAAGCAATTCTAGACCGTTTGGCAGGCCGATGGGGGCCACACAGATTATTTATTGCGCTGTTGCTCTGTTGTTGCCTCGCGTGATAACTGTGTTGTCAAAAACTTCTGTCAAATAACTGGACCAGGCGTCAGTTAAAAAAGACGCGCGTTAAAAAAGACGCGCGTTAAAAAAGACGCAAGCCACAAAACGACGGAAGTTAAAAAAGACGCAGCAGTTCTCCAGGCGGCCGCTCCAGGAAGTGGAATAGGAAGTGGAACGGGAACGGCGCGTGCGTGCAGACGTTTGTCGTTTACCCTTTGAGAGTCGAGATACATGTATGTAGATCCCAGCGCTCTAATCGCCTTTTTCCACAACTGTTTAATGTATGTATCTGCTCTGCTGGACCAAGCGGCGGTCAATCTCAATTTCTCAGCCGATTTTAAACAACACTGCTTAGCAATCGGATAACATGGAAACCATTGCACACCCACCTTTCCTGCCCACCAGCAATTCCTGTGTCAGGGCAATTTATCCCGTAACGAGTGCGCCGCAAAACTGGAAGACCAACTGTGGTAGGCATGTAAGTTTAATTCTTATATTGGCGCGTACAGCGGGGACGCTTCGTCGACTGTGAGGGCGCGGCAAATGTACAGGTGGTACACACACGGTGACGGCTCCAGATGCTGCCAATTGAACGTCGTCTATGCAGCGTCGTCTACGTCGTCGAGCGTCGAGCAGGCCCAGACGCTCGTGAACGCGCCAGCGTGCATGACATAGGGGCTGTGGCTACCACGTACCGGCAAGAACCAACCGACCGTCAAAGATGCGTTCCAGATATGTACCTGACCAGTTTCAGGCGAAGCGTCCGAACAGCGGCGATGAGCGCTCGCAGGTCAACACCTCCTCCTGCTGCAGCATCACGGAGTGAGTGCTGGAGTATTACGTCACCGGGTCAGCAACATGGCACACAACTTTGCTGAACATCGCACATTGCCACAGCCGCCGTTGCGTCTTTCTTAACGCGCGTCTTTTTTAACGCGATAATATCAGGCTGCGTCTTTTTTAACGCGTCTTTTTTAACGTGCGTCTTTTTTAACAAGATTTTCTGCGTCTTTTTTAACGCGCGTCTTTTTTAAGCGTAACCCTGGACCAACAACTGATAGCTTTCGCATTTTTCTCAACCGAAACGTGATCAACTCCAACGCTTCGCTGTCATTCTCAGTGGTCACGGAGACGGTGAACGCTTCTTTGCGGGGTTTTGGAATGTCACATTGTTCTGATGCATTTGACGTCCATTGATGGAAGCATCCCCAACGAAGCCCCCAGGTAGAAACAGAGTATGGACTTCTCTTTCGTGCCTTGTGCGTTGGTTAATGGTCCCTGTACGGTGTTGGTGCAACATTGATTTGATTTGACAACTCACATACGCGACGTTCCACTATTCCACGATATTACTACTCGCACTATGGTTGCTCGTCGAAACGATACTGGCAGCCAGCAGCTCTGAATACGGACGCAGACGCAGACGCAGACGAATATCAGACGCCTATGTTACTTCTTGAAATGTACAGATTAAATGGCAACTTCAAATGTGAGAAACGCTGTGAAACAACGGCAAAACGGGTTTTCACCATCTCCACTAGTCGTTGTATGACGCACGATTTCGACGAAGAACTGGGGATCAATGTTCCGTCAGCTTTATCGATTTCCCGACGGCACTCGTCACTGTGCTCGCCATGCTCAAACCTGCTCAACCGATGTTGCAATTTGCCTTCTGGGTATATATAGCAGTCTTTTTACGCAATCATCCACCACCGTGCGGAAAAGTTAATAACTCCCGTCCCTTCGGGGTTGGTGCAGCTGGTTTGGGGTTCCAGCACCTCAGCTCTCGGGCTGAGCACGTCCTCCCCTCCGCTTTGGCCTGTGAACAGGTCCCCGGGGGAGACGTCTTCGGATGGATTCCCGTGCCTGAGGAGGAGGGCAGAGGTGCTCCGTGCTGTCTCTGCAACTTCCGCGCGGTGGTCAGTGTTTTGTGAATACGTATCGCACTCTGCTGGGCAGAGACCATACGTGTAACCGGGTTTTTGAAGTGGGGGGGTACGCAGATTTGAAGAGGGAGAGGGAGGGGGTCCCGGAAGGGAAAAATGTACCAAGTAGTGTCTAAATAGGCACTTTTTAGTCAAAAATACGTTAAAACAGGCTATAAATAGCGTTATTTCGCTGTTTTAAGGACAAGAAACACTGAAAAAGGCGAAAAGGACACTACTTTTTACAATTGTAGACAAGTTGGAGAACTTCAGGAAAATTCTGGGGTCTGGGGTGCTGGGTGGGGGCAAAGTTCCGGCTGGGCCCCCCAGTTACATGTATGGCAGAGACAAGTCAGACAGGTCGCTTTTTATAATGCGGAATATTCGTTGTGGTTTAGCAGCAGCACCCGCCTACCGTAAACCCTATAATTAGCCTCCCCCCCGGGGGCTAATTTTTTTGTTCGAGCTCTAGGAGGGTGTATAATTATAGGGGGGGGGGGCTAATTATAGGGGGGGCTTATAAACTGGAAGTGTCGATGAGTGGGAAGATGTGTGGGGAAAAAGGCGCGTGGAGGCGATTTTTAACGGAAAAAGGCGCTGTGCACACACGTTGGTACACTCTAACACACTCTCACACAGTCTCACATACACATACGTGTACATACACACACATACGCGACCATACATACACCCAGACATGGAAACATGTGCCTTTCAGACGATGGTACCATTTAAGGCTGATTCACAATTAACGGTCTTCCCATCGGTCTCGGTCTCGGTCTCGGTCTCGGTCTTCCCATCGGTCTCGGTCTCGGTCTCGGACTTTTTGACCCATGCCAAATTGACGACGCGTTGCCTCCGGTCTTGCAATGATCTTCGGTTAAATGCGCGCCTGTCAGCGTATTGAAGAGCGTACTGTGGCCTTTGTTTTCGACCTGTTTCATTCTTAATGCGACTTCCGTAGGAAACAAAAAAAGCACACGCAGTAGACGACGGGAACGCACTACCACCAGACAAACAGACAGACATTGTGCGGCAGACGCAGACCGCCGCCAGCGCTTCTGGCCGCCGCCAGGGGCGCGGACGCCGCTACAGGAGCTGTCGACAGCGCCGCCGTCGACACCGTTGCCGCTGCTGCCGACGCTTTCGCTGACGCTGCCGCTTTTGCCGACGCTTGCAGAAAATGTAGGACAATGCCGTCGTGCCCGTCCACCTTGACGTATGCAATGGCGCGCAGATTTTCCCGCCGCCGTGTCTTTAGAAACGTGCCGCCATGCCGCCGCCGTTTTTTTTGGATTTTTGGTATAAGAGCAGTCGTCAATTATCCAAGAAGGCGGCGCCGCCTCCACCTGTTGAATATGATGCATCGTAAACTTTTCCTTGTTTTCAATTTCGGCTAATTTCCTAGTCGCTTTACCCTTATGCGAATACCGACAAATTCCTCTAGGGTGACGGCTATAGTAAAGCGTGACTACGGTAGCGCGCGCGTTCAACACGAGTTCAATGAAGACCGATGAAGACCGGAGCAAATGTTCAAAGTTCCCAACATCGTCGTCTTCTCTTTGGTCTCGGTTCTTCATCGGTCTTCGCTGTTTGGCATGGGAAGACCGAGACCGAGACCGAGACCGAGACCGATGGGGAGACCGTTAATTGTGAATCAGCCTTTAGGGAGGGGGTGTAATTATAGGGGGGGGGGGGGTTATGAACTCAAAGTGGTCTTAGGAGGGGGTATAATTATGGGGGGGGGCTAATTGTAGGGGGCTAATTATAGGGTTTACGGTAGGCGGGTGCTGCTGCTAAACCACAACGAATATTCCGCATTGAGAAAAAGCGACCTGTCTGACCCTCTGTTCTTGCCATAGGGTAACTGGGGGGCCCAGTCTCGGAACTTTGCCCCCACCCAGCACCCCCCCAGACCCCAGAATTTTCCTGAAGTTCTCCAACTTGTCTACAATTGTAAAAAGTAGTGTCCTTTTCGCCTTTTTCAGTGTTTCTTGTCCTTATAAGCAGCGAAATAACGCTATTTATAGCCTGTTTTAACGTATTTTTGACGGTAAAAAGTGCCTATTTAGACACTACTTGGTACATTTTTCCCTTCCGGCGGGGGGGGACCCCCTCCCTCTCCCTCTTCAAATCTGCGTACCCCCCCACTTCAAAAACCCGGTCCTAGCCACCGTACGCCGCCCCCCTCCTGAGCAGAGTGCGATACGTATTCACAAAACAATGACCACCGCGCGGAAGTTGCAGAGACAGCATGGAGCACCTCCGCCCTCCTCCTCAGGCAAGGGAATCCATCTGAAGACGCTTGCCGGGGACCTTTTCACAGGCCAAAGCGGAGTGGAGGACGTGCTCAGCCCGAGAGCTGAGGTGCTGGAACCCCAAACCAGCTGCACCAACCCCGAGGATGGACGGGAGTTATTAACTTTTCCGCACGGTGGTGGATGATTGCGTAAAAAGACCGCTATATATACCCAGAAGGCAAATTGCAACATCGGTTGAGCAGGTTTGAGCATGGCGAGCACAGTGACGAGTGCCGTCGGAAATCGATAAAGCTGACGGAATATTGATCCCGAGTTCTTCGTCGAAATCGTGCGTAGTACAACGACTAGTGGAGATGGTGAAAACCCGTTTTGCCGTTGTTTCACAGCGTTTATCACATTGAAGTTCCATTAATCTGTACATTTCAAGAAGTAACATAGGCGTCTGATATTCGTCTGCGTCTGCGTCTGCGTCCGTATTCAGAGCTGCTGGCTGCCAGTATCGTTTCGACGAGCAACCATAGTGCGAGTAGTAATATCGTGGAATCGTGGAACGTCGCGTATGTGAGTTGTCAAATCAAATCAATGTTGCACCAACACCGTACAGGGACCATTAACCAACGCACGAGGCACGAAAGAGAAGTCCATACTCGTTTCTACCTGGGGGCTTCGTTGGGGATGCTTCCATAAATGGGACGTCAAATGCATCAGAACAATGTGACATTCCAAAACCCCGCAAAGAAGCGTTCACCGTCTCCGTGACCACTGAGAATGACAGCGAAGCGTTGGAGTTGATCACGTTTCGGTTGAGAAAACTGCGAAAGCTATCAGTTGTTGGTCCAGGTTTACGCTTAAAAAAGACGCGCGTTAAAAAAGACGCAGAAAATCTTGTTAAAAAAGACGCACGTTAAAAAAGACGCGTTAAAAAAGACGCAGCCTGATATTATCGCGTTAAAAAAGACGCGCGTTGAAAGACGCAACGGCGGCTGTGGCAATGTGCGATGTTCAGCAAAGTTGTGTGCCATGTTGCTGACCCGGTGACGTAATACTCCAGCACACACTCCGTGATGCTGCAGCAGGAGGAGGTGTTGACCTGCGAGCGCTCATCGCCGCTGTTCGGACGCTTCGCCTGAAACTGGTCAGGTACATATCTGGAACGCATCTTTGACGGTCGGTTGGTTCTTGCCGGTACGTGGTAGCCACAGCCCCTATGTCATGCACGCTGGCGCGTTCACGAGCGTCTGGGCCTGCTCGGCGCTCGACGACGTAGACGACGCTGCATAGACGACGTTCAATTGGCAGCATCTGGAGCCGTCACCGTGTGTGTACCACCTGTACATTTGCCGCGCCCTCACAGTCGACGAAGCGTCCCCGCTGTACGCGCCAATATAAAAATTAAACTTGAATGCCTACGACAGCCAGTCTTCCAGTTTTGCGGCGCACTCGTTACGGGATAAATTGCCCGGACACAGGAATTGCTGGTGGGCAGGAAAGGTGGGTGTGCAATGGTTTCCATGTTATCCGATTGCTAAGCAGTGTTGTTTAAAATCGGCTGAGAAATTGAGATTTACCTGCTGCTTGGTCCAAGCAGATACATACATTAAACAGTTGTGGAAAAAGGCGATTAGAGCGCTGGGATTTACATACATGTATCTCGACTCTCAAAGGGTAAACGACAAACGTCTGCACGCACGCGCCGTTCCCGTTCCACTCCCGATTCCACTTCCTGGAGTGGCCGCCGGAAGAAAGCCGCTGCGTCTTTTTTAAGTTCCGTTGTTTTGTGGCTTGCGTCCTTTTTAACGCGCGTCTTTTTTAACGCGCGTCTTTTTTTAACTGACGCCTGGTCCAGTTATTTGACAGAAGTTTTTGACAACACAGTTATCATGTGAGGCAACAACAGAGCAACAGCGCAATAAATAATCTGTGTGGCCCCCATCGGCCTGCCTAAACGGTCTAGAATTGCTTTGACATGGAGGTAAGCAGCCTATCAAATAAGTTCATGCCAGTCTCTCGCTCTTCCAAGCATATAGTAAGGGTGACGAAACAGTGATAGTTTTTGCAGTTTTCTCAACCGAAAACATGATCAAATCCAAAGCAACATGATCGGAATCAGCTCGACGGAGCCGCGTCAAACTCTGCTAAAAACTTTAATTTTTAAAAATACTCGAAAAATTTCGGTGTTTTTTAAAAAATTATAAATCAATATCACCCTGCATGAAAATTAACAAAACTTGGTATTCCAATTCGCAGCCAAAGCGGTAATATGTATCAAAATTTGAGCTCAATCGGTTCGCGGAAGCTAGCTAGGGGGGGGGGGTGGAATATACAGGGTGTAATCAAAACCATATGCACCCACCCTAGGGAAATACTGGTTGGACGGATTTATCTGAAATTTAACATAGATGTAGCCCCAACAAAAATACATGACCAAATTAAATTTCATGCAAATAGAACAACCGAGCGTCTAGATAGGAGCAATCATCCAAGGTACGGTGAACAATCTTGCTGCTGTCACCACTACTTCACCGGTTTTTTGGAGATCAGCTGTGGTGGGCCGATGTCAGATCGTTCGTTGATGGCCAAGTCATGTGGCTCTCCGTTCCAGTGCTCGGTGACCCATCAGTCCGATCGCTACAGATTCTGAAGCCTGAGCCACGCAATTTCTGGTGATGATCTGTGCACCTGCGTCGCGTGCATTTGGAAAGTGACTGCAGCCATTTCATCGAAGATACGCACTTGCGCTAAGTGTCGTTGGCCTTTTGCAAAGCGCGACATGGTCCTTGACACTTGTTTAAAAACAATTGTTTACCATTCAACGAGAAATTGTTGCCATAAAACACGCAGTAACGTTTTTACGCAAAAACCAACTTTTTTTTTCACTGTACCTTGGATGATTGCTCCTATTCTCGACGCTCGGTCGTTCTATTTGCGTGAAATTTAATTTGGTCATGCATTTCTGTTGGGGCTACATCTACGTTGAATTTCAGCTAAATCCGCTCAACCAGCATTTCCCTAGAGGGGGTGCATATACGTTTCTTATACACCCGGTATATATGAAGCACCCTGGACATATGTCCCAAGCCGATTTGACATTGAATTCTCAAATTCGATCAAACGCAATTTTGCATATCCAATGTGTCGTATCTCGTGATTACGGTGTCGCATTGGGAAAACGTGCGTGCTCTGAGCCGAGATAATTGTGCCAGAAGCGAAAAAAGTCCATTAGTAAAATGATTCTCTGGCGTCTCCCGGCCCAGGGGTAGTTTGTGGCCCCATCGACCAGCTGGTGGAGCTGCGGGAAGAGTGTCCGAATCCGCGCCCTCCCTGTTTTCTGAAGGCGAAAAACTCTGTACGCGCACGCACGCACGCACGCACGCACGCACGCACAAACGCACGCGCGCCAGCCCGCCCGCCCGCCCGCACGCACGCACGGACGCACGCACGCACGCACGCACGCACGCAACCACGCACGCACGCACGCACGCGATGATGCTGTGGGAATGGCTATTGGGAATTACGACGATAATGGTGCGTGGTGTCTGCACTCGCAGACGTTCGTCCTCTGAGAAGCTGTGCATGACCATAGTGGAAAAACAGAAGAACAAACAAACAATGAACAAATGAACATATATTTACATGTAGAGTAGTTGCGCGAAGCCGCAGGCACGATTTTTGAAAAAAAGAGATTATGCAGGCACCTCTCAAAATAGCCATAAAAATACAGTAAAAATACACAAACTGTAAAATACATAATCTTTGTGTGTTCCGGCATGTTTGTGTAAGTATATCTTGATTGGATTTTGCTTGTGTATGTGTATGTGTACATACTAGCAGATTTTCTAAAACAACATGTTTTGCACTTCAGATTGTGGCGAACAGTCTCTGCCTGCGGCACTCCATTTTGCCGACACGCAATGGAAATTCGGGATGTTGTAGAGTACAAATGCAGAACATGTTCTTGGGGTACCCTCTTTGCGCTGTTCTCTGAGCAGTCCGAGGACGATTGTATGAAGAAGGGTGAAAATCTATGATTTTATTCGACTCTTGCGTTAACGTTCGCGATGGGTTCTCTCAACGCGAACGCGCAGGCTATACAATTTTCAGCTAACTGAGCTCAGGCACTGGCTGGCCTCTTGTGTTACGGGTTACGGGTTACAATTACGGGTTCGATTCTTGATGGATCCACCAACGAGGATTCATTCCTCCTTGTTCTTGTTCTCCTGGTTTTTCTTGTGCTGTCGCTGTGCCTTTCCAAAAGGCAAAAAATGCCACCACGCGGAAGTTGCAGAGACAGCACGGAGCACCTCTGCCCTCCTCCTCAGGCAAGGGAATCCATCCTTAGACGTCTCCACCGGGCACCTTTTCACAGGCCGAAGCGGAGGGGGAGGACGTGCTCAGCCCGAGAGCTGAGGTGCTGGAACCCAAAACCAGCTGCACCAACCCCGAAGGGATGGGAGTTAACTTTTCTGCACGGCAGTGCATCGTTGCTTTTAAAACACTGCTATATATACCCAGAAAGCGGATTGCAACAATTATTCAGCAGGTTTGAACTTAGTGAGCATAGCGCCCAGTCCCGTCGGGAAATTGATAGACTGAAATCTGACGGAATATTGATCGTCAGATTCCCGAAAGTCTGTCGTAAACCTGCATTACGACATGCTGGCGAACCCGTTTCGCAACTGTTTACTCTGCAACACTCACTTTGCAACTGTGCTACACTTACCACATCGAAATAATACACGTGTCAAATTTTTTTTAGAAGCCACTCTCAAATGAATCCTGCTAACGGACCCCGGTCCCTCGCCAGCCTGGACGACCGCGGTGTCCTGGGTCAGAGAGTACGGTATGGAGACACAGTACATAGATACACTGAATCTGCTTTTCGGAGCCTACTCTGCAATTCGTTTACCAGCAGGTTCTCCTTCAGCAAAGCGAGCAGTCTCGTCTCGGTGGGACTTACTGCCAAACTTGACGAGCTCTGCCTGCGCGGCACCGTCCACCCACCCAACCACTTCGGCTGGCACGTTGGCGCAGCACGCAGCTCATCAGCGATCTAACCGACAACAGCGCCTCGCGGCGCCGCCGACTCGCTGCGCTTCGGCAGGGCGCACCATCCTTATCGACAAAGATCAGCTCGGACGCTGCATGCTCGCCTACCTGCTCGACATCACTCTCAACCCCCCCCCCCCCACATGAACGGCAAGACAATCGCCCCAGCCGATCTTCGACGTCCTCAGCAGTTGCGACGCAAGGATCGATTGGGTGAAGACGACGAACGTGGTGCTATTAGTCGGCTTCGTCGGTCGGGTGCTGCGGAGCATACCTGTAAACCCCGGGGGGGGGGTTGGGGGCCCCGTATAATTTTTCCAACTGCCCCCAACCCTCCCCCACACCCCAGATCCTTCCCAAGGCAGGCTTCACTCAGACGAAAACCAGAAAAGTGTAGTTAATGCTCCGCGCAGTTTCAGTGCTTTTCAGTGTTATGACCATAAAACAGCTAAATAACACTGATTAGACCCTATTTATACCCATCTTTGACCAAAAAAGTACCAAGTATAACTCAAAAAAATGGCCGGCTACCCTTGACTTTTTGCTCCACACCCCCCCAGAATTCGGCCATTTGATCCCTCCCCCCACTCTTCCAAACCCGGTTACAGGTTATGCCGCGGAGGCCATGTGAAAGATCAACCGCAGCTTCCAGCAGTCTACTAGCTTGCCGAGGACGGCAGGCGTCCGTCCGCCTGCGGGACCTGTGCCGCCTGTATAAAATAACGTGTCACTGCCTCAAGAGTGACGTCGAGGATTATTGGCAGCTGTCACCGGTCGCTCGGAAGGAGTGGACGACAGCAACTCCGCCATCAGTTCCTCCCACCCTAACGTCGGCGGATACAACTAGGCGAATGCCAATGAGTCAATGCGTTAAAAACGCGTTAGTTCTAGTTAGTTTTAACTAACTTAGTTATAACTAAGTTAACTTAACTAAGATCTTAGTTAAATTAGTCAATGGACTCATCTTATTCAAAAAAAAAAACAAGTTGGCTGGGGGAACCATACCTGTAACCAGGTCTGGGAGAGTGGGGGGGGGGGGGTAAATGGCCGAATTCTGGGGGGGGGGGGTGTCTGGAGCAAAAAGTGGGTGGTAGCCTGCCATTTTTTGAGTTATACTGGTACTTTTGGTCAAAATGGGTGTAAATAAGGTCTAAAGTGTTATTTAGCTGTTTTATGGTCATATAACACTGAAAAGCACTGAAATACACCAACATCACTGAAAAGCACTGAAATACTTTTATCGTTTTAGACTGAGGGCGGAAATCCACTGGGAAAATTCTGGGGGGGGGGGGTTAGGGGTGGGGGTTGGGGGGAGTTGGAAAAATTCTGTGGGGCCCCCAAGGGGCCCCCCCCCCCCCAGTTATAGGTATGGGGGGAACGACCGGGGTGCAAACGGCATGGGGGAAACGTCCAGGGGGAACTGGTAGGGGGGGGGGGACGACCTGTAGCCCAAGTAAGTGAGCAGTAAGCAGCAGTAAGTAAGCACCAATGTCGCGTATTCTGCAATGTAAACCGTGTCGATTGTCTGTGTGCGTGTCATTTGCCTCGTCTCGTTTCCCTGGTTTGAAACCTTCTTGACAGCCTCGTTTGCCAACTCGTCTACATACAGCACGAGCAACACTAACGACTAACAGTTGCATTCAACAGAAATGCGCGCTGTAAAAAAATGTGCGCTCATTGTATCGCACGTATCAACCTCGCAGCACTACTACACGTACATGGAGCGCTGTAGATCATGAAAGAACACACCTAACAGTGGGGGTCGGGTAGCTGGTAATCTATTACTTATTATACTGGTACATTTTGGTACAAATCGGTCAAAATAGGCTCTAAAAAGTGTTATTTAGCTGCTTTAGGGTCATATAGCACTGAAAAACACCAACATATACTCACTTGTATTGTTTTACACATGGTAAAAATGCTTTGGGAAAATTGGGGGTGGGGCATCTTGGGGGGGATTGGAAAAATAGTGGGGCCCAAACAGGGTTGCACAATTTAAAGTTCTTTTTAAATTTGGATTTAAAAACAGTTGGTTTTGTTAGTTTTTTTTGTTTTTTAATTTAAAAACAAAATTACAGTTTTTATAGCAGCCCTGGTCCCTGGGCCCAAAGCCCCCACCCCCAGTTACAGGTATGTACAGGTGTGGTATGTACAGGTATGCATAACATATTCAGTAGGTTTGCCGCTTACGCACTATTTGCCGACTCTTCATCAGTGGGTCGTCGTATAGGTATTCACTCATTTCGTGAAAGCGCTCAAAACAACCACCAGACACGCACAGCATCACTTCACAGATGCTGCAGTAGATGCTTGTTTCGACTCTCTGGACGTGCCCTTCGCACTCTCTTTTAGCCTGCAGTGCATGAAAAAGAAGCTTACAACTGCAAGCATACATGTAACCGGGTTTTTTAGTGCGGGGACGAGGTCGAGAGACTATTTTGCGGGGGGGGGGGTAAGCAGGTATGAAAGGGGAGGGGGTGCCAGAAGGGAAAAATTTACCTAAACACTGAATAAAACGCACTTTTTTGGTCGAAAATGGGTTAACATAGGCTATAAATAGCGTTATTTACCTGTTTTAGGGTAAAAAAAAACACTGGAAAAGACATAAAACACTTCAGAATAAAATCTGCGGGAGGGTTTGGGGGGAGCGGGCTCGGGAGGGGTGGACGTCCGACTGGGTGTGTGTGGCACCCCCCCCCCCCCAAGTTGCATGTGTGACTGCAAGTGGCACAATTGAAGAGGGGGGCAGACTGACTCACAGAGGTGATCCTGGGGTAGCGGCCCCCCTTCTGCAGACGCAGTTGCTTGATGACACGCTTGTCACGCGGTCGCGGCAAATAATTGCTGGAGCCGCAGTTAGACAGAGTAGGGGCACAGGAAACCATTGGTTTTCGAATGCTGCCGCTGGATTCCAGGTTCAGTGCAAACCGCAACAGATCTGCCGACAGAACCTTCTTCGCCGAACCATTTGCAAAATGACAGTTTGTGTTTTCTTTGAAGATGACGAAAGAGTTGTATGTGAACCAGTCAAACGACTGAAGCACCACGGCGCTCACATACCATCTGCTCGACTTGTGGTGGTTTTTGGTGTGACCACGCAGCCGGTCACTGCAAATGTAAATGATACTCATGTGGACACACAACAGGATAACGACGAGTCCACTTACTGCAGGTCCACACCTCCCATACACGAATTGCATTGTTTTGCCTCCATGGCTGTGCCACTCTTAAACGGCATCCAGACATTTGCAATGTCTTTCCTTTACGGAAACGAACAGTTGAGTCAGCGAAGACATTGTCTTGTGAAGTACAGAAAAAGTCAGAGTGGCCGCGTCCTTCCATGTAATGGCGACGGTGTCACCTGCAAATGAATGAGAACACCTGTAACCAGTACTAGAAAATCGGCGGGGGGGGGGTAAATGGCCAAATTCTGGGGGGGGGTGGCTGGAGCAAAAAGTGGGGGGTAGCTGGCCATTTTTTGAGTTATACTGGTACTTTTGGTCAAAAATGGGTATAAATAGGCTTATTTAGCTGTTCTATGGTCAAATAACACTGAAAAGCACTGAAATACACCAACATTTACTCACTTTATGCGTTTAGACTGAGTGAAAATCCCTTGGGCAAAATCCGGGGGTTGGGAGTTGGGTGGGTGTTGGAAAAATAGTGCGGGGCCCCCAACCGCCCCCCCCCCCAGTTACAGGTATGCAACCTACACCTGTGCTCCTAACACGGCGTCCGCGTTGGTAAGTTAATTAAGACAATACGAACCATAGCTGCTCGACATTTCGAGGCAGTCGCCACGCTGCAGCCGTTTCACTCACGGCCGGTCGTTTTTTTCTCTCCGAACGCACGCATAATTTCCATCGGAAGATTGCTTTTTTCGCTCGCGTCGACGAAGAGTTCCACAGAAATATGTTTTCCTCAGCGACATAGAGTAGTTCGACTACTGTTGTACAAAATCTGTCTGTGTATATCTGAATTGGATTATTTAGAGCAAACCCCAGAATTAGCCCCTAAAATTACGCCCCATTCCGTAGGCCACTTTTCAGTTTAGTTTATTAGTGTATGTACAGGCGCTCTCACGGTCGGTTTGCCAAAATTGACTGTGCTACGGCGGTTTGCTGGCGTTGGACGCACTTGACCCAAAATTCAAATGAAAATGATGAATTAAGTCTAACTTAGATATGTGAAAATTTCAGTGCGATCCACCAATCAAACCGGCATTTATTCAGCACCACACAGAATCACTCATTCTCAAGCGTCACCGCCATCTGCCGAAAACTGCACTTGGTACACCTGTCAGCAACTGCAGAAACGGCAAATTCGAGAGCACAAATCGGCGTCGAAGTGAGCAAACGCATTTTCAATAGCTTCTTTCAGCTCTTCTATGGAATTGTACAGCTGCGAATAGACCACTTCCTTAACGATGCCCCACACCAAAAAGTCGACCAGAGTGAGGTCTGGCGACCTGGGCGGCCAGTTTAATGGTTCTTCACGACCCAGCCGCTTTTGAAGGTTTAGACGCTGACTTTCAGCCATTGTATTCGACTTTCTAACACTGACTTCAGCGCGCCACACGACAGATGCAAATTCGTATACGGTATTAACGTGAAAATCAGGAATTCCATTCGAGACACCATTAAAGCCACACATCTCAACGGTCAAGGGTAAAACCTGGCACATATTTAAGCTAGACTTGGTAGCGTATGCGTGCAAAATTTGGGAAAAATCCGTCAACGCAGCGAAGCACAGTAGCCAGTCAAAGTTGGCAAACTCACCGTGAGACACCCTGTATGTATGTATGTACACGTATGTGTACGTGAGATTAGGGTTGCACGCTGACGCGTACACCCTGATTCATTCAGTGTGTAAGAATGTACCGACGTATATGTGCAGTGTTTTTTTTTTTCCCTTAGAAAAACCCTCCAAGTGCTTCGGGCCACAAAGGTCCCCACACATCAACCCTTTCAGTTTATTAGCCGCCCCCTTTTAATTACACCCCCTCCTGTGGCGTGAACGAAACAATGACGTGATAAGCCCCTGGGGGGCTTATTGTAGGGTTTGCAGCAAATGTGTACTGTTGATGTGTATGTACATTGTTATGTATAACACACATAGTAGCCTTGATCCAGAAAACTTTTTAGTCCTTTCCTCGGGTCACCAGAAAGAAGCTTGTAACATTTGGCAACAATTCTGCCCCAAACTTCCTCCAACCGTACATAAATCTTGGAGTCCAGCATAGCTGCATGGACATAACCAGTTTCAGGACAACAGACATCGTAATGCTTGAGCCCTTCACCTTTCGGTTTTCCTTTGAACAACTGCCCCAGACCAGATCGGCCCTGATATTAGCAAGTAAGCACATGCAACACATATCATAACAGCAAAACATTAACATTAAAAAACCTACTTTGAACTCAGCCATTTCTTCATCCAGACTGAGGTGTCTAGTGATGGGGTTCCCTCATTTTTTGCATATCAACATTTGCCTGGTTTCCAAATTTGTCTTTCTTGTAAATCTGGGTGTTTAGTCGCTTGCCAACTGTGCTCTCTCAGGGTTGTAGACCTGAGGTAGCGGTACCACAGAGTGAACTTTCTGTGAGAGATGTCACACTGTTTGACAAATGGATAAGCTGATTCTCGATCAAGTTCTCTTTCAAATTTTTCCTTTTGAGAACATCAAAGTAAATATCAGTGCTACAAACTTCAGGGCATCAGACACTGACATGGTTGGCCATGTCAAGGGAAACCGTTTTTGCCATTAGCATTTGTGCACCGAACCAATATTTTCAGGACACACTTCTGACATCTCTAGGAATAGTGACGTTAGTGATCTATTTGCATGTCGACTGTAAGATTCGATTGTTGGTTGGCAGTGGCGACCACTCTTCAGCTTTCTCTGCCTGTGGGTATGCCACGTTTCCACTCATAGTCCGCAGGCGGCCGTTTCAGGTGGTAAGCAGCCTCTTGAGCGCGCTCAGCGAGGCGCCTTTCTTCCGTTCCAGACATTTTTGGACTTGTTCTTCCATGACATCCTCTGCCTCTTCCATACCGATGGCGAGGCAGCAGACCCGCTCAACACGTCACCAACAATGGCATCAGGGTCGATTTTGACCTGTTCGTCATGTTCATCAAGGTCTTCAGCAGTAATGCACTCTATCTCAAGCTGACTCGGTGCAGCCCTCTTCGGCATCGCCCTATGAACTGGAGAGGTTCAAAAGTACTCGTTGGCATTATGGCACTCTCCTCAGATACAAATGTTAACCAATGAATGGTCAGAGACAACAACAGAAACACTGTTTACTCAGCTTCAGCAAAAGCGGTGGTCAGCGACACAGAGACACGCAAACGTCTAAGTATCCATGCATGCCTATACTGGGCATACCTGTAACCAGGAATTGGACCTGGGGAGGGTCTGAGTACAGATTCGAGAGGGAGGCATAGGGAGCAGAAATAGGTACTTTTTCGTCAAAATACACTGCTTAAGAAATGTAAGATTGGTATGGCTGAATTGTGTTTCTCGATACTTCCCAAGGTGTTTTTTCAGGCCTGTGAATAGCATTTATTCTCCAAATGTCATAATTTTTTTTTTTTTTTTTTTTTTTTACATTCCTAAAGCCCACTTAGGAGTCTTTTGCGCGCCATTTCGGCCAAAAATCGCCAAATTTTCCCTGCCTGCCGTTGTTTTTTTCTCAAACTGACCATTTCTCCCGTCACGAAAGCATTTTTTAGCCAAAAATTCACAAATTTTTGCCTGCGGAGCTGTGTGTCGGCATACACGAAGCATTTATCGAAGTCATTTATTAAGGCTTGTGAAGAAGAATATATCAAATTTCGCATTACAGGTCACCTCGAGCAACTTTTGAAAAATCCCAGATTCCCCCCCCCCCCCAGCTTCGATGGCCAGTTACACCTCTGCACATAAACCTGGAGGGGGGGAGTCACAAGAAGGCACCCGGCGGGTGGAGGAACCCCCACAATTACAGGTATGTATGTGTCTGGGCCAAATGAAGCAAGTGGCGCTGAGTAGGCACTTGTTTCGTGATGAGTCGGGTTAGAGGTGTCCCTTCTGCAACAGCTCCGTCAGTGGCAGCTGCAGCTTGAGCGCGCGCAGCAGCAGAGGGAAATCGACCTCAGCAATGCTAGTCAGACTGTGCCGGTGATGAGTGAGCAGCAGCAGCCACCGCCGGCCACAGTTCCACCGACAGCAGCAGCCAACACAGGCAAAGGAGCTTGACCACCATGGAAGCAACCTCCTTAGGCCACACATGCGAGGCTTAGGCCAGATATGCTGAGGCTTAGACCAGATATGCTATGGCTTAGGCCAGATATGCTAAGGCTTAGGCCAGATATGCTATGGCTTAGGCCAGATTTTTGAGGCTTAGGCCAGTTTTTCGAGGCTTAGGCCACATTTGCTGAGGCTTAGGTGCCAAAGGGCCATCCAGGCCCCATCTTGGGACGTGAAAAACCACATGGCGAACAGTGTTACTCCAAATCAAAGTATTCCAGTTTCTGCTTTGAAGCTGCAATAGCTCAGTGGATAGAGCACCAAATTGCAAAACCGAAGGTCCTGGGTTCGATCCTCGCTGGCAGTGGAGTGCGTGAGCGCGGAGCGCACGAGCGCGGAGCGCGGAGCGCGTGTTTTGTCCTACGCCGAAAAATCGCAGGAGAAAGGGGAAAACTCGATCCATGTGCACCATGTGCACCATGTGCACGAGAGCTTCGTTATTTCGGTGCGATATTTTTCTACTGTCTCTCCGTCGAATACTTTTTGAAATAATATCAATTTTATTTATTTGACATGTTTGCGTCTGTTTTTTATACCAATTCCATGTTATGAAGCTTTATTATTTATCTTGCTTTTACTGTTTTAATTTTTGTGTTACACGATACACGAAGCAACGATAGATACACTCAATAGTTATTAAGGTAGTAAATGGCAGCGTAGTTCGCGACCACACGGTCAGCCATGACCGAGCGAAACGACTTAGGGTAGCCCAGGGATCAGAAGAAGCAGTCGCTCACTGCCACCTGTGGGTTGTCGGCTTCGATCAGTTGCTGGCGACCGCCGCGTGTTGGAGGGGTCTGGCAGCGCTACTCAGCTGCTGGCGCACACGCACGTGCACACGCGCACACGTGCACGCACGCGCACGCACGTGCACGCACATGCACTCGCGCACATCCACGTACACGCGCACGCGTGCACGCACGCACACGCACGCGCACGCGCACGTGCGCGCGCACACACGCACGTGCGCGCGCACGCACGTGCACGCACATGCACGCACATGCACTCGCGCACGTGCACGTACTCGACGCGCACGGACTGACAGACAGATAAGAGTGGCGGTTGCCTTCGGTCACCCGATAATCCCCACCACCCGGTTTAGAGATATGCCAGACGGAGAGACAAGAGAGAAAAATATCAACAAACCGCGTGGAAATATTCGCATCCTAGCTCAAGTTATTCACATTTAAAAATGCGCCATAACTCTGAACCACGCTGTAGTAAAAAAACCGCTGTGTAGTCAACCGGTGTCAGTTGAATGCAGCACACGTTAAATGCAGCACACGTTGTATGTGATAAAGCATGCAGGCAAGCAAGCAGGTAATGTATGCAAACAAGTTGACTTCCGCGGTTTTTTCTTGGCTTAAGGTTGGGCTTAGGCTTAGGCTTTGCTTAGGCTTAGGTTTTTGCTTAGGCTTAGGCTTTGCTTAGGCTTAGGCTTAGGTTTTTGCTTAGGCTATAGCTTAGGCTTAGGCTTTGCTTAGTGTAGCGAAGATGGGGTCTTGGGAGGAGGACTGGGGCTGAGGGGACGAGGACCGCAGGCCTGTGACTGGCCGCCTACTCGTATTGCTGTATGCTGTCCGCAGGTGTAGGTTCCTCCTACGCTTCGGCGTGACGACACAACCCCCGATTCCACCGTGAACTCATTCTTCGTCAGACCGTACCACCGTCGGCGCTGAGAGAGAAAGAGAGGGAGAGAGGGAGAGCGTGGGGAAGACAGGGGGAGGCGAACGGGAACGAAAGATAAAACCCAAAACTATCCGAGTCCCGACCTCGACCCAGCCGGTCTCAGCCGGCAACGAAACGAAAGTCTAAACTACAGCTGCGCATGGCCTAAACTACAACTACACTTTTATGCAAATAAACGGTGAAAGGTATGTATGCAAACAGTGCAAGGCGCACTACAGCCGCCGCAACGCAAGGTGTGGCGCGACCGCGCGCCACTACCCCTATGCGTGCGGCCCCTCGCCGCAACACAGCCTAAGCAAGGGGGGGGGTGGGCGGAGGGTTGCGAGCACGGGGGGCTACGTGACGGGGGTGTACCGACCGGCGCACCGCTCGATGGGGAGGGCGAACAGGGGGCGCGCAGCGAGAGAATTGAACGCGGACAGGGGATCGTCAAAGCCGACGCGCCAGGGGGAGAACGGGTTGAGGTCGTCGAGCGACACCGACATCATCGATTGTGACGCAAAGTAGAACGGGGGCGGCGAGTAGTAGTCGGGGAGAGGGTGCCCGGCCAGAGAGGCGGCGTGGGCGACCTGGAGCAGCTCGGCCTCCCGCCGGATGAGATCTTGGTGGGCCGGGCGGCCGGACGCGGCCAGCAGAGGTAGGCGGTGGGGGTCGACATAGAGACAGCCGGCGCTGCGCAGCACGCCCGGCTTGGGTCGGACCACGAAATAGTAGGTCCAGTGGGGCTGCGGCCAGTCGAGCACAGCCAGGTCGGCAACGAAATAGTCGAGGTCGTCGGCGGAGGGGCGGCGCCTGTCGTAGCCCGGGAAGCAGAGGGGCGGGTCGATGGGGAGCCGACGAAGCCAGCGGTCACGGTGGCGCGGACGCTCGGCTGCCGGCAAGTAGCGGCCGAAGTCGGCCAAGTAGCGGCCAAACCTGTCGAGGCCCTCGGCGCCGTAGGAGCAGGCCAGCTGGACGGCCTTGACGAGACGCGCGTCGGTGGAGGTGGCAGAGAGGTCAGCGGCCGTACCGGACGGGATGTACATCGCAGCCAGATAGGGATTGACGCCGTGCAGCGGCAGATGGCAGCCGTAGGCGCGCAGGAAGGCCACGTCGTCTGGGAGGCGTTTCGGTGCGGTGCGTGTCACGCAGAACGTCGGCACGGAGAGCAGGACGCAGTCGAGGAGGTGGTCGGCGCGCGCTGGCGGCGCAGAGGACGAGCAAGGCGCCGAGGCGTCCGCGCAGGGCCAGGCGCGGCGAGACGCGCCGGTCAGCAGAGGCCCTGGCGCGGTGGCCGGGCGGTCCCGACCGAGCTGGTCGTGCCCGCGGCCAGCCAGCGAAGTGGGCCGGCCGGGAGGAGTCGACAAGAGCAGCGCGCCACGGCCCAATCCGCGGCCGAAACCGCACAGAAGCGCAGCCGGCCGATGGCCGCAGAGCGACGGCGAGATGGCCGGCGCGCCAGCCAGGCCCGGATCCCAGCGGGACGGCCGATGGCGTGTGGTGGCAGAGCGGCGGCCCCGGCGGCCGTCGGCAGCAGGCTGTTCCAGGCCAGTCAGTGAAGGCTGGAAAAGAAGGCACCGGGCCTCGAGGCATCGCAGGCGGGTCGGCACAGAGTTGGACGAGACCTCGACAGGTGCGGGTGGCGGAGGCATCGGCCTGCTTGTGGGCGTCGGCGTGCGCGGCGGCGCGTCTTGGGTGGTCAACGTGTTGGGAGGGGAGCACGCGGTGGCGTTGTCGTCCTCGTCCGTGTACACCAGATCAAAAGAGGCGTCCGACATGTCGCGGGGCGTGCGGCTCGGTGGAGTCACCTGAAGCATCGGGTCCTTGAGAAACCGCTCCACAAACGCTCGCATCGCGTGGCTTAGGTGCCTAAAGTTGACATTGGCCTTACGGCGCCGGGGGTGCAACGGCCACTGGATAAGCGCCGTATTGTTGCCACGCAAGGAGACAATGCGGCCGAGAGACCAAATGCGCCGCAGCTTGCGGCCGGGGAGAGCGTTCAGCCGCAGGTTGCGCACCCAGACGTATTCGCCAACGGAGTAATCAGTGATGGGGTGGCCCTGCACCTTGCGAAGGTTGGCCTGCTGCCTAGTGAGCTCAAAGTTCGCGCCTGCCGCCGAATGAAGAGAATGGAAAGCCGAGAGCAAGTGCGTCACATAGTCGTCCAGGGACGCGAGCTGATAAAAGGAGGGCGCCTTCGACAGGATAGTGGCCGCGAGGCAATTCGTGGACCACGCGAACATGAGCTGAAAAGGCGTCAGGGTGCCATTGGGTTCACTGGCTGATGAAGTCACATTCGTGTTGAGCGAATAGACAGCGGCGGCAACGTGCTGTGGCCAACGGAGGGGGGCGGCGGCAGCAACTGCCTTGAGAGCGCCGTCCAGGGTGTGGTGCATGCGCTCGACGATGCCGTTGCCCCAGGGTGCCCAGGGGGTGATGAACGACTGGCGAATGCCCAGGAGCGCAGCCAACTCCTTGAGGATCTTGCCGACAAAAGACTGGCCATTGTTGGAGTGCAGGACCTTGGGGGTGCCGAACAGGGAGAAGACGCGCTCCCACAACGCGCGAGCGACCATCTCAGCCATCATGTCTGCAACTGGAATGGCAAAAACAAAATGCGTAAAAGCGTCAACCGCTGTTAGGAGGTACTTGAAGCCGTCATCACTGCGGATGCCAACATCGTGGAAGTCGATGCACAGCATGTGCATGGGCGCGTTATCGAACTCAATATTGCGGGCAGGGTTGATGCCGGAGCGATGCTGACCCGAGCGCTCCGCACAGATGTGACACTCGTCGACGAAGCGCTTGACGTCAGAGTAGATGAGCGGCCACCAGGTAAACTGCTTGATGCGATGCAGGGTGTTGCGAAAGGAGCAGTGGGCCGCTGCGTCCAAGGTGTGGTTGGCGATGAGGACGCTCTGCTTCTGGGAGGTGGGGCAGCACAGAACCGGTTCGGGATGATCGCCACCTAAGCAGTAGAGCATGAAGTTGTGAACGACGAAACAAGCGCTCCACTGCTGAACGAGTCGAGAGTGCTGTTCGTCGGTTGGCAGGTCCTGCTTTTCGAGGAAGTCGATGAGCTCGGCATAGAGCCGGTCCTCGCGCTGGAGTTCGCGGATCACCATACATGTGTCCTTTTCTGCCACGGTCAAGGGCGCAGAAGACCCGGCTTCGGCGCCAACGAGGGGCATCTGAAGTGAGGTAGAGCCGCCCACCGCCGAGTCAGGCGGGACGCGTCGATCACCAAGGCGGCGGTGCCGGACGCGTTCTGCGATCGATTCCCCCTTCAGGCCCAAGTTGTCAGCTTGGGCTGCCAAGACGAAACGCTCGTCATCCTGTCAGCGCAGCAGGCTGTCGTGCCAATGAACATAGTCGCAGATGTAGGCGCTCTCGACGTCGGCGAGAGTCTGAAGGTTGTGTTTGACGATCGTGCGTCGCTGTCCCTCATCGCGGGAGACCGAGGAGGTGCGCAAAGCGAGGGACATCATGTACTGCTCACTCATGGTGGCATCTTCTTCTAGTCGTGCCCATTCGGCGCTCATGGGGCGGCGTCGCGACAGGGCGTTGGCAGCCGTGTTGCACGTGCCGGGTCGGTAGTGGATAGTTGGCATGACCGCCTGCAGGGCCGCGGCCCAGCGTCCCAGCATCGACTTCAAGTTCTTCCGCTGCGTCAAGGCTTTGAGCGTGACGCAGTCCGTCACGACGTGCACTTCCTGGCTATAGATCAAGTGGTTGAAGTACTCAAAGGCCCAGACGACAGCGAGAGCTTCCTTCTGTGAGGCGCCATAGTTCTTCTCGGAGTCCTTGAGTCCACGGCTAGCGTAGGCGACCGTGACGAACTTTGTGACGTCCATGTGACGAAGGGCGTCCGGGGTGAGTTCGACACCTTCACGGGGCTGCATGAGCACGGCGGCTAAAGCGACGTCGGAAGCGTCCGTTTCAACAACAAACGGTCGCCGCAACGCATTGTAGGGTAGCCGAGGATGGGGGCGCTACAAAGCTTCTCTTTCAGCGTGTCGAAGCCGTGCTGACACGCGTCGGTCCACCGGAACGAGACGTCCTTGCAGGTGAGGCGAGAAAGCGGGTGAGCAACCCCCGCGAAGCCAGGTACGTACTTCCTGTAGTACGATGCCAGGCCTAAAAAGGAGCGGACGTCGCCGACAGTCTGGGATGCGGTCGACCTTGGCAGGGTCACAGCTGATGCCGTTGGCGCTCAGGACATGCCCTAGGAAGACGACAGACTGTCGGAAGAGGTGGCACTTATGGGGCTTGATGCGAACGCCGTTCTCGCGAAGGCGCTCGAGGACGCGGCGCAGCAGATCGTTATGAATCGCCTCGGTTTCGCCCACAACTAGAATGTCGTCAATGTAAACCGCGATGCGGCGGTCATCAATGCCCTTAAGGATGTCCGTCATGGCGGCCGACATGGCGATGGGGGCGTTGACCAGGCCCATGGACAAGCGCTTGTAGCGGAAGGTGTCGCTACGCGATAGCTAGAGCTACACATCGTATCCAGTGCAGAACATAGTCGCAAGCGTAGCTTAGAACAGCTAGGCGCAACGTATGCGTCATGCACGTATATCCGGCGGCTGGCGCCAGCCAGGCGCGTCGTGTCTGCTTTTTCGTGCGCGCCGCAGCGGCTCTGTTGGCCTGTGGTACGTGTGGGTAAACCGAATAAGAAGGCAACGCGCCAGCAGCAGCAAAGTGGCGAAGCGTGGAGGATGTCTGGCCCGATTCGGTCAGCCATTGCCCCTACCGCTGCACGGCTGAAGGGCCTGTGCGACCAGCTCCAAATCCCGCGCCCTCTCGTCGACGCCCAGCTCCCTCCAGACGAGCAGCTCCAGGCGCTCCGCGAACTCCAGCACAATTTCACCTACGAGCGCACTCGGATCGCTGGCGCCGTCTCCAGTCTCGAGCAGCGCAATTCGGCCTGGAGCGACTTCATTGCTCTTCAAGCCGACTCCGAAGCCCGCGCGGCGGAAGACGAGATCTACGACGCGTTCGTCCAGCGGACGGACTTTGTCGTCATCATGGACACCGCTCTCGAGAAGCTGGCGCTCATCGACACTGTCCAGCTCGAGATCGACCGCCACGTCCGTGACCTGACGTCGCTTTCTTCGCCGTCGGGAGGCGCCGCCGCGAGCGGCGGAACGGCGCCGACTGCGCCTCCGACTACGACTGCGCCAACGGCCGCGCCGCCACGACCACAGTTCCGGCTGCCTGAGCTGGAAATCCAACGCTTCAGCGGCGATCCACTGGCCTGGCCGACCTTCTGGGACACGTTCAAGTGCATCCACGACTCTGCTGACCTGAGCAACATCCAGAAGTTCACCTACCTGACGTCTCGTCTCCAAGGAGCAGCTCTCCAGGCGATCACCGGCATCACCATCACCAACGAGAACTACACGCAAGCGGTGGACATTCTGCAGGGCAGGTTCGGTGATGCATCGCTTATTCGGGACTTACTGTATGCGGAGCTACGTAAGCTTCCCCCCGCGCGCGCCCCATGCCAGCGAGCTGCGTCGGCTAGTCGATTGCCTCGAGAAGAGCCTGCGTCAACTAGAAGCCAGTGGAGAGAACGTGGAGCAGCAGTCCCTTCTCGGCATGATCATTGAGAAACTTCCAGCCGAAACCGTTGCAAAACTGGAAGAGCAGTACAAGCCAGAAGGTGAACCAAACTGGACTGTCAGGAGCATCAGACAAGCCCTGAACAAGTTTCTTGACCTCCAGGAGCGCGTCAACAGAATGACTTCCATTTCCTCGAGAAAGCCAGTCACTCACAATCCAGTGAGCTTCGGCAGTGGTCCAAGTCGCTTCCAGCGACCCACTCGCTTCCAGCCCCCAGCTCAGCAGCTGCAACGGCAACGGCCCAACCAAGGCCAGATGTTTGAGCGGTTTCCAAGGCATCCAGCCAGTGAATGGACTCCGCGATCCACAACGGACACGTTTGCAATTGCGTCCAGCAACAGATTCCAAAGCAGAGCCACTGCTACCAGAGGCGGTTCTCGACCCAACCGAGGACGCGCCGTGCCCTCCTCTAACCAGCCGCCGTCGCCATGCGTGCTGTGTCAGGGCCCGCACTTCAACGACACGTGTCCAGTCTACCCAACGCTGCAAGCCAGAAGACAGAAACTGCAAGAGCTAAATCGCTGCTTCAAATGCATCAAAGAGGGCTGCCACGGGAGAACGTGCCAGCAACCCAACCGTCGCTGCGCACACTGTAATGCTGAGGGCCAACACAGCAGAATGTTGTGCCCCACTCTCTTCGACACTACCAGCCAAGCTTTGCGGGCTCGAGGAAGCCAGCAATCCCAGCAACAGCGTCGCGGCAACAACAGTAGTTTCCAGCCAACTCGTACTTACTTCCAGCAGTCTACCGAAACACCAGTAAAGGAGAGTGTAAACAGTGTTCACCTACAGGAGGTTCACAATACAGTTTGCAATGTTCCCAGTTTATCTGCGACAGCAACTCCGGCAGTTGCCGTCAACTCAAGGCCAAAGACGACCTTTCTACTCACAGCAAAAACTGTCGTCAGCAACCCTGACTTGCCCCATCAGCAAAGACTAGCCAACGTCTTCCTAGACTGCGGAAGTGAGAAGTCCTACATCACCCAGCGTATGGCGGACAGTCTAGAGCTTCTCCCACTGCGACAAGAGGTTCTGCATCTCAACACATTTGCTTCGGACAATCCAGAAGTGCGCCACTCTGCGGTAGTGCCTCTCTTGCTGCATCTGAACGACGGCAGTGAAATGCAGCTCCAGGCAAACACGATGCAGCACTTGACCAGTTCGCTGAAACGCTGCACTCTCAGCGAAGAGGACCTACAAGCTCTGCAGCAGCATCCCTGTGGTCACCTGGCCGACTGCATCAGCTCCAGCGTCGAACAAATTGAGCCTGATATTCTGCTGGGTTCCAACTACTTCTGGGATCTCATCGACGACAAGCAGCAGAAGCAGCAGCTGCCCAGTGGTTTCTACTTGATTCCAACCAAGCTTGGCCTGACTGTTAGTGGGACGCCTGTGCAGAGCGTACACCAGCCTGGCGCCATCAGCAATGCGTACACGATCATCGTCAGCAACTCCAAAGAAGATCCACCAATAGACGACTTTGACAAATACATGAGACTAGAGTCCATCGGCATAACTGACTGCCCAATTGTCAAGGACGACGACGTTGCCTTACAGAAGTTCAGCAACACCATTGAGTTCAGCAGTGGACGCTACCAAGTGACACTGCCTTGGAAAGTACCTCCAGCTGAGAACCTGCAGGACAACTATGGCCTAGCCCTTGGTCGATTCGGCAACCTCATCAAGAGAATGAAAGATTGTCCCACGCTACTGCAGAAGTGCAGCAAAATCATCCAAGAGCAGATCGCCAAGGGTATTGTAGAGCCAGTGACAGCTAGTAGCACACAAGGCACTGTGTTTCACTACCTGCCTCAACAAGCCGTCGAAACGCCAGACAAGGCCACGACCAAAGTTCGACTTGTCCTCGACGGTTCAGCCAGACAAGTAAAGGAGCTGCGCAGCCTCAACCAGTGTCTCTACAGAGGTCCAGTCATCCTGCCAGACTTGTGTGGTGTATTACTGCGCTTTCGGCTGCAGCCAGTAGCAATCGTCAGCGACATTGAGAAAGCGTTTCACCAAGTTGGGCTGCAGATGCCTGACAGAGATGTCACCCGCTTCTTTTGGCTGCAGGATCCTACCAAGCCAACGCTGGAGAACAACCTTCAAATCTATCGGTTCTGCAGAGTACCGTTTGGATTGAATTGCAGTCCTTTCCTCTTGGGCGCTGCACTGAAGCACCATTTGCTCCAGTACAAAGATTCGTCAGCAGTTGCCTCCCAGATTTTGCCCAATATGTATGTAGACAACGTCGTTCTCACCTGCAAGTCTGCTACAGAGGCTTTGAACATTTACAAGGACGCCAAGGAGCTCTTCAGTCAAGGAGGATTCAACCTCAGAGAGTGGGCTAGCAACTGTCGCCAGATGACTCAAGAGCTACCAGAAACCGACCGAGACAAGACGACTAAGCTCAGCGTCCTAGGGCTGATGTGGGACACGGACACTGATCTGCTGCACGTCAAAGCTCCGTTACCATCGCAGAGTCCTACGCTGGTAACCAAGCGCACCGTGTCCAACCAGATTGCCTGTGTGTTTGACCCATTGGGCTTGGTGTCACCAGTCACTTTGAAGGGAAAGCAGTTTCTGCAAGAACTCTGGAAGCTGAAACTGGACTGGGACACTCCAGTATCGAAAGAAATTCAGAGCAAGTGGCAGTCCATTGCCAGCAATCTCAGTCAGATCAACGACGTTAGTAACCAGCGGCAGGAGGTCACAGTGCACGACAGCGACGTTTGCACCTTGGTAGTTTTCGCGGACGCGTCTGGGTCCGCCTACGGTGCTGTTGGATACTTACACGTCAAGGGCCCAGGAAAAAACCAAGTTCAGCTGTTGTTTTCCAAGAATCGACTGGCCCCACTCCAGCAAAAGATTTCGATTCCTCGACTCGAATTGATTGCATTGACAGTCGCAGTGCGACTCACTGCATTTCTGTTGAAAGAACTGCAAATCACTGTCAGTGCCACCCATGTCTTTTCGGACTCAGAATGCGTACTGACGTGGCTCAGCTCATCCAAGCCACTCTCCGTTTTTGTCGAAAACCGAGTCAAGGAGATTCGACACACCAGTCAAGTTCACAATCTACACCTGCATTATGTGCCCACCAAAGACAATCCTGCAGATGTGATTTCTCGCGGCGCCACCACCGCTGAGCTGCAGGACTGCGAGTTGTGGTGGCACGGACCACCGTGGCTTCTGCAACCAGCTTTCAATTGGCCCAGTGGCAATATTACGACACTCAGTCCCGAAGCTCTGAAGGCGGTGGCAGCTGAAGAAAAGACAAGCACCGTTGCGATCAGCGCTACCGAAGAAGTGCAACAGCAGTCGTACAACTTTCCAGTCAAACTCGAGCGTTTTTCCTCACTTCCAAAGTTGCTACGAACTGTTGCGTACGTCTTGCGCTTTCTAAAACAGAAGGTCTGGAACAAACTGCCTGCGCGTCTTCAGCAGAAGAACGAGAATCTCCAGCGGCTGTTTTCCAGAACGCAAGACAATGCCAACACTCCACTTCAGCCACAGGAGCTAAAGGAAGCTCGCCGCCTGTTGGACCGACAAGTTCAACACCAGGCGTATCCAGAAGTGTTTGCAAAACTCGCCAGAAACAGCTCCAACGTCCTCATCCAGCAACTCGGCCTGCAGTGTGACGAGCAAGGTCTTCTCAGATGCCATGGTCGACTGAGCAAGGCCGATCTTTCGAATGACGCCAAGTATCCCAAACTATTGCCAACCAACAGCCACTACACACACTTGGTCATTCGGCAATGCCACCAAGATCTGCACCACGCTGGACTTCAGCAGACTTTGGCTTCTGTTCGCGAGCAATACTGGGTGCCCCAGGGTCGACGCACAGTCAACAAGGTGATTGGAATGTGCCCGTTAAAACGGTTCTATGGCGGCGGGCCATTCAAGCTACCTCCCATGCCACAGCTACCGACAGACAGAGTGACTCCATCACGGCCGTTCCAGTATGTGGGCCTCGACTACTTCGGTCCACTGTACATCAAACATTCAGCCGAGAAACGTAAGGTGCGGGTGTGCTTGTTTACCTGCTTTGTCACAAGAGCGGTTCATCTGGAACCAGCCTATGACATGACCAGCAACCAGTTTTTGAGCTGCCTGCGTCGTTTCATTGCTCGCAGAGGCCAGCCATCCAAGATCATCTCTGACAACCAGAAAGCGTTTCACCAGACGGCCCAGTTGCTGCACCAACTGTGGACCACCCACGAGCAAGACGACGAATTGTGGAGCTATCTGGCCAATCACGGAATCGAATGGAACTTCATCACCGAATATGCGCCCTGGCAAGGTGGACTGCACGAGCGACTCGTCGGTGTTGTCAAGAATGCGCTAAAACGAGCGGTGGGACGGCGGATGCTCGACAATGACCAGTTTCTGACTTTTCTCTGCGAGGCGGAAGCTGTAGTGAACTCGCGTCCCCTGACTCACATCTACGACGACATCAATTCCCTAAAAATCCTTCGGCCTGTGGACTTCCTGCTGCCCAACGCGCAATTGGGTACCTTCGCCTTCGAAGAAAACGATGACGATCCGACCTATGTGCCTACCATCGACTCCAGCCAGCAGCTGCTGAAGGTGTGGAAGAAGTCACAGCGCTGTTTGGACGACTTCTGGACGCTATGGCAACAAGAGTACATCCCCAGCTTGCGAGAACGGTTTGTCCAGAGCCACAAGACGCCCAGAGTCCACGAGTCGGACGTTCCAAGGCCAGGTGCTCTGGTGTTAATCAAAAAAGACAACCTTCCCAGAGGCTCTTGGTCCTTGGGGCGCATCTCCAACGTGCATCACGGCCACGACAACCACGTGCGTTCGGCGGATGTGCGACTGCCCAATGGAACCACACTCACGCGACCCATCAATCACTTGTTTCCTACTGAAGTCCTGCCCAAGCACCTGCCAAAGACGACGAGCAGCTTCAGCCTCTCTCACATCCTTCTACTGGCCTGTTTTTTGTTCTGTTGCATCTCTCCTGTCACGCCAGTGCAATTAGAGCAGCTCCAGCCGCACGAATGCAGCTCGAACCACGACAGCAGTCTCTATACGCCTCTTGTCTCTGACAACTGCACTGCTCAAGGAGATGTCGTTTTTCAAGACCAACAGCAGCAGTACTGCTGGCGTCACATCAGCTGTGAGGGTGGGCATCTGAATGGTCAAGGGCGTTGTGGACCGCGCTGCCCGTGCCCTGCATGGGCCTTTCAGTGCTCTGCTACTGAAGTTCACGCTGAACAGACAACTGTCGATTTTGACTCCATCCTGCGAGCTGAGCAGCCCAACGTCTGCTCGCTGCACCGAAAGCCCACCTGTGCATCCAGACCAGTTACCAGACTGCTGCATCAAATACAGCTTTTTAACGGCTCGACGTTCTTAGTCAAAACGCCTATTCTGCAGTGGATGGAAGCGCAGTCTGCCCAATTCAAGTGCCTCGGAACTGGTCTGCCTACAGGGACTCCGCAATTCTGCAGCAACAACCAATGCCACTCCAGCGGGACAAAATTCTGCTACTACCAGACTACGCCCATTGCATACTTTGTCACTTCACTAGGCCGCATCCCGATTCGTGCATACGGTACTGTCGAGCGTCTGGTCTACGATTTCAAGCAAACGCGCAAACCGGCCAGCCTGTGCTCCAGTTGCTCCGTTCGATGCACCAAGGGTGGCCTTCAGCTGCATCTCCAAGCCAATGTCTCATTTGTGCAAATTGACTCTTACCCGTTTCTTTTCAAGGTCAGCTTTCCCAAGCCCGACTTCACCTTCCTGCTCCCACCAGAGCTGAGTTCTACAACGCACACAGTCAAGGTGAAAATTTGGTCACAAGGACAACTAACCAGGACGATCACTGCTGAATGTTTGGGCCAACCGTTTTGCGAAACAATCTCCTGCTACTTCTGCATTCTACGCCTTAAGAATCTCCATTGCAGTTCAATGGTTGCTATCCTGATTGCAGTCATTCTGCTCTATTGCGTCACGATGGCCGTCTACCTGTTTTCCAAGCTATTGAGCCACTTCACCCACACCCTCAGCTGTCTGTGGCGTTGCCTCCGCTTGACTGGACACTGCAGTTGGAGGTGTCTCAAAGGCATTCGCAACAGAGCCTACCGTACCGCCGTGCTACCAGCTTATGCGCAGCTTCACGCGTCTCCCACAGGCACCTCCTCCCACACCGCGCTCTTGCCTCCCAGCCAACCGGCCGTGCGCTCCAACCGTCTCATGCCCCGCTATGCCGCACGACGCGACCTGCCCTACTACACGGCGTTGGTCCTGCTCTGCTGCTTGCTCACTCCCGTCGAGGCCTGCTCTCAAGTCACCACTCTGACCGCCTATCAAGATTCCTGCGTCGTCCTACCGCAAGGGACTATGGAGTGCACGCTCAACCGCGCGCTACGTCTGTCTACAGCAGTCGTTGGCCAGACGATCTGCCTGATGCTGCAATTTGAGGGGGGAGAGCCTGCCGGAACCATAACTCTTGAGATCAAGTCTGTGTCGCTCAGCTGCCAGAGACAAAGCGAATATTTTACAAGGTCGTTTAGAATGATGCGATATGCTGTCAAGCGCTGCCTAGGCACTGGCACTTGTTCAAGCGAGCTCAAGTGTGTACTGACAAAAGAGAATGAACCACTTGACGAATTCAGTGAAGGACTCATCAACCAGCCAGGGCACACACACTGTCGCATTTCCCCTGGCGGATGGGGCTGTGGCTGCATCCTCTTCATGGACGGCTGCACCTTCTACAGAACGTATGCAGTGACGAAGTCAGAGACCGTGTATGAAGTATTCTCTTGCCCAAAATGGACTTACAACGTTGAGTTGCTGGTTCGCAAGCAAGAAGCGCACAACAGTAGCACTGAATCCACACTAACGCTGCTGCCAGGCATACCAGTAGAGTTTTCTCAAGTGCAAATTGCCCTGGTCTCCATCACACAACCGCCAATTCCCACTCTGAACAGCAGGTTCCTGTCAGACGGACTGCGAGTTGCGCTGGTTGAAGCGTCTGCGCCTAGCTTGCCGCGGAAAGGGACCATTGGCAGCATTCAGTGCCCCAACGCGCACGAAGCTGAGAAGTTCAACTGCTTCATACCGAGAGACCTGTGCAGCTGCCAACTCGAAGGAAGCTGCGGTGAATCGATCATTTGCGACTGTCAAGACGGCGTTCTGGAGCCTCTCTTCGATGACCAGGAACGTCTCTTACCCATGAGTACCTTTGGATTGACGCTACTGCCAGTAAACAACAGCGTCCAAGCGGAACTAGATCAAACCACCGCAGTAGAACTCCAAGTCTCACTCAGCGACTACAAGTTGACAGCGTACAACGACAAGAGCACTTGCGAATTAACGCTCATTGAGCTGACAGGATGTTACAACTGCCTGTCTGGTGCACAGTTCAACTACAGCTGCAAAACAGACTTTGGGACCGCAGTCGGACACGTCAACTGCAAGACAACGCGCTTCTGCGTACAGTGCGCTCCAACAAACGAGCCAAGGACAACCAGAATCGTCTTGACCAAACCAAGCATCAACGAAGAGTGCACGCTTATGTGTCCAGGCGGTTCAAGTTCCTTCAGCATACATGGACAACTGGCTTACGTCGACACTCCAGGGCCTTTGTTCAACACGAGCACCTCCGTCAGCGACTCAGCGGCCCCTGCAGGCAGCGCGAGAGAGAGCTGGCTGAGCACATCGCTCAAGCATCTGCAACGCTGGTGGAGCCAAGCGAATGAGGCTCTCTCGGCGATCGGCGACTGGCTGACGCAGGGCTGGCTGCGCGGCGCTCTCATCGCGCTCATTGTGGTCGCTCTCACGATCGCGTGCATCTTCATAACGATCGCTGTCCTCCCCCATGTACTGCCCCTGCTCGTCCGTTGCATCACGCTCTCCATGTGGCGTCGATGCAAGCGCAAGGCCAACTAGAACACCAATTCGGGCGGGAGTGTCGCTACGCGATAGCTAGAGCTACACATCGTATCCAGTGCAGAACATAGTCGCAAGCGTAGCTTAGAACAGCTAGGCGCAACGTATGCGTCATGCACGTATATCCGGCGGCTGGCGCCAGCCAGGCGCGTCGTGTCTGCTTTTTCGTGCGCGCCGCAGCGGCTCTGTTGGCCTGTGGTACGTGTGGGTAAACCGAATAAGAAGGCAACGCGCCAGCAGCAGCAAAGAAGGCGCGATTGGCTGTGACAAAAGTCGACTTCATGGACGCCTCTTCCGACATCTCCAGCTGGTGGAAGCCCGAGATCATGTCGAGCGAACTGAAGAATTTGGGCTGCACCTCTCCGAGTTCTTCCATTATGGTGTCACAGCGCGGGATCTGCCAACAGTCGTGAACCGTGTTCTCATTCAATAACCGGTAGTCGACACAAATGCGCGGCTCGGGACTGTCTTTCTTATCGACGACTAGAGCTGCAAACCGACCAAATCTTCGGTATTTTCGGTATCGGTATATACCGAAATTGAGAATGGTCGGTATTTTTCGGTCCGGTATATACCGCATCTGATAATTTCGGTATTGTCGGTATTCGGTTCGGTATTCGGTATTTAGATATAAGCGTGCTCGATGGGACAAATTATCATCTTGGTCTTCGCTTTTTGCCAGTATCTCTTTCTAGGCCTTCTGGGTACTTGAGGAAAGCCTTGCAGAAGACTAGAGCTGCTGCTTCGTTTTGCTAGCATTGAGCGACTTTTGCGGCGATCACTGTGAATCAGGCTAGCTGATGAAAAAAGCCGCTTGCATGATAGTGGCCTCAGCTACATACTGTGTGTGTACCCTGTACATGTTGACGCTACCCTGACGCTGACCCTGATAAGTTGACAGAATTATAGGGAGTAGTGTCCTGTCCGATTGGCCTGTCCTTTCGAGCGACAGCTGGCGCGCAGAAGAATCTATACTGCTTGTGGAGAGCAGCCACTGACCGGTTTCCAGTGCCTCAGCATTGCTTTCGCGCCGCGGCAAAGGCCCAAACAGTAGTTGGCGTCAATAGCAATCTCTGGCTTTCGTTTCTTCCTATTTTTTTGGCAAAATCGCGTGCCATAAACCACTGTTATCGCGTTTTGTAACACCAAAAATCTCAAAAATACCGAATACCGAATACCGAAAAATTTGCGTCGGTATTTTCGGTTTCGGTTATATACCGAAATTTAGAAATATCGGTATTTTCGGTATCGGTATATACCGAAACCGACCATTTTCTTCGGTATATACCGAAATTTCGGTATATACCGATTTCGGTTTGCAGCTCTA
>JASAMY010002242.1:0-91309 GCA_030248085.1 Paralinhomoeus sp. GSCO2_6
AGGTATGGCCAAGAGTGTGGCGATGTATTGACAAAATCGCTCCGTTTGTTCAGTTGTCGACTAGCCAGCCGTTTTTGGACACGATCGCACAACGATCGCGCGTATCTATCAGGAATGAGCCTGTTCCGCGGTTTCTGCCCTGTATCTGCGGAGAAGAACAAAATGCTAGGGTGTGACAGCGTGTGGCAACCGTCCGGAAATTCATTTGCTCGTTGCTAGGCGATGAAAAGAATGGAAAAGGGTGTTTTATGCAGATGCAGCATCATGACGGACGAACTATAGACAGCGGCGCTTTAGGGCAGCAATGTCGACCGACTAATGTCACGTAGGTACAATGTACATGTAGGTGACATGCTCACTTTTCACATGTTGTAAATTGTGAGTCTCATCAAGTTACTTTTCCCACACACCTTTGGGAGAAATCGCATTGACTTTTCGATGCTCATTGATGCAGTTGTACACCCATTGATTCATTTCATCATGCTTGCGAGTTGCGGCTAGACTAGTGCGGTCGCACTAATCTAATAATCTAATAATCGCAATAATCTAATGCTTGCTATCCGTAACCGCCATATCGCATGGCACCCACCTACCTATTTGCCTAGGGTATCACATCACTCAACTCATGTTTCTGAATGCTGTAGTGCACCTATCCAACTAGACGTAGTACTGGTGGCAGACGGCTGCGAAGTGCTTCAGACCTTCCGGGACCTTCGTTCCCAGCTTCTGCCACCGTTTACCCTCCTCGTCGAGTTTCTCCACGCTCGCAGTCGCTTCTTTGACGATGTAATAGGGAAAGGCGAAGAGGGAGCCGACGCACTTGGCCATCGGCGCTCGGAAGGCGTCGCTTTGACTGAGCTGAGGCACCGAGGCGGTCCACTGGCCACTGGGGCCCCCTTCCGTAGCCGAATAGGAGGCACACGCGAGACCGTCACCCCTGCACTGGCTGCCGCACGCGTAAATGGGACCGCTGATGGGGGCCAACGAGTTGACCGTCGTAGGGTAGCAGCGGCTATAAATGCGCAGTGTGCAGCAATCAGTTGGGGCAGCGCATGGCCTAGTGGGAGAGAATCGGCCTCCTGCGCGCACGGTGCTGGGTTCGATTCTTGATGGCGCCACTAGATCGAGCACTTTTCTTTCGATGGATTTCCTCGTGCCGTCTATGCCCTTGATATGTAGTATGCTATATATATGGCCATTGACGGCCTCCTAGCGTTCCCCCAAATCCAGCAACAACATGTCTGCTTGCCGGGTTTGTCATATTAATGAAAATTATTACAAACTTAAAAAAAACCTTGAAATAATTTACATGTTCTGTGGCAGCAGCGCCATGTCCAGCCACTCGCCCGTTCGCAAGTCCATTCGCTGCATCCAGCCACCTCTGCGCTTGTCACCCGCGACGTAAATGTAGTTGCCGCCATCGTACGCCATGGACGCGAACGAGACCTTGTGGGGCATTTTTGTGCTCAAAGAGGTCCATTTGCCCGTTAGGAAGGAGTAGACTTCGCAACGGTTCGATTGCGAGAAATCCCTCTGACTGCTGCCGCCGCAAGCGTAAACTTTGTCGCCTGAATCTATCGCTTTGTTTCAATTTAAATTTTTTGTCTAAATTGCACGTACCGACTCGTACGCTGGCTTGAGCGGTCGGCTGCTTTGTGGCTGGAGGGAGATGGCGCTACTAATTCAAGGCGCAATCATTAATTACTCCACGAAGGCACGTTTTGTGTTCGCTGTGGACCATTCGCTGTGGACATTTGAATGCCTTAACTCCCTCAATTCTTTCAACCCCGCTTTACCCAGCCCAGGGGGGGAGGGGCGGGGCGCTATGGGACTTGTATTGCGTCCTTTTGGTGATTAACTGTTCAAAGTGTAGCTAAAATGTCATTCACTAAAAGCCATTCATTCATTAACTAGCTGTTGCATCACTTCTACATAACTTCCGCATTATTTGTGTCCCTGTAAAACGCATAAAACGTAGTTGTGCAAAACGTATGGTACTTTTGCCTCCTAGAGCACTATTGAATGATTTACGGTACTACAACGCGGTTTGTAAGAAATTTGGTAGTATTCTGGTGCGTTTCTCGTTGCGCCGTCTCCCTGGTGGCGTTGTCAGCTGGAATCCCTCGTCGCCAGCGTGCAGTTCCGTGCTCGTGACGTCTCGGCCTTTGTTCGTTCCACCAGACACCATCAGGCTGTTCTTGTAGCTGGCGGCGACTAGCTGCGACCGCTTCTCTAATAATTTCCCACCCACCCAAGGAGAAATTTCGTGCGTCGACGGATCGAAAGAGTAAACAGAGGCAGTGGCGTCGTAGCCCGCGCGTTGGCCTCCGATCAAGAGAACTGTTTCTAAAAAAAACGTAAAAATTGAACTCATTCTTCAGAGCAACAAGCAGACGCAGTATTGCAAAGGCACTTTGTCAAAAGCATTGGCGCTGTGGGAGTCCGTAAAATAAGTAAAAGGCAAAGAGGTGAAGAAGGTATGGGCTAAGCGTGACAATACCTACACAGGCAATCGCTGTACCTCCAGCAAACTTACTGGAAAAAGCTACGCAAGACGACCACTTTCACACGGTCCCTGAACCTATTGATTCTGCTGCGTACCTTTCAGTGTTCTCGGTGGAGGAGGTTGCGTCGTTTGCGCGGTTGAGGTCACCGGGTCTGGAGGGGTCGAGGAGGGTCGGGGGGGCTCCGATGTTGGGGTCGCACCTGCCGTGCTCTCAGTTAGAGGACCGCCAGGCTCCACAGTCGTCCCCTGCTTTTCGTCGTCATTTTTTCTGCGCCAGCATGCTTCGGCGTCCGCCAGAAACAGCACCAAAACGGCCAAGGAAGCCAGAAATCGCGTCGTCATGCTCTTGTCTCTTGTTGTCGCCGAATGTGAAGAGTCAGAGTACAAGAGGGAGACCTATAGTGTGCTGGCGAGCAAAGCGGCGTAAGGAATATAGTCGAAGAAGGGACGTTTCATAAGCCGCTGGAACGTGCAGTCAGGAGATAAGCTAGCAGCTCGGCTAATCCGCTAAGCTTTGGGCCTGTGGCTGGCAACTGGCCTTTTCAAGAGAGCAAAAAAGCAGTGATAAGGAGTGCAAGGCAATCTGGAATGGCAAAAGGTACACAAGCACAAAATTGAACTACTACCGACCTAATGTTCGGTTTAGATGTGACTGGCACAGCTGGATATCGATTGACTGATTCAGCAGAGCAGCAGCTCATTTAACCTTATTTTTGACGACAACCACCTGACACAGCACAATGGCCGTTAACTGGATCACAAGATCACAGGGCGGCGCCGTGTCTCATGAACACTGTTGAGTTTGAGTCTTGCAACTGCGCAGATGCTACTCTAGACTCAAGCAATTGCTCGACAGTGGAAACGACTAGACCAGTAATCGAGTCTGCAAGACTCAAGCAGATTTGTCCAGCCCAGATATTCGACTGTGCATAAGCGTCCAGCCTTCTCGATGGCTGTTGCAACACTGCAATCGCTGAGACCGTCGGTGGAACGACGACATTGACGGCAGCAGCGGGGGTTTGTTCTCGCCGGCGACCCGAGATTTCGTTCGGTGACGAGTCCCTGCTCCGCGTTTCCCTTTACCGCGACCCTCCCTTCCCCAGACAAGACAGTGATGGCAGTGATTCAGAATAGTCCGTCTTCTTTGGTAATTTGTTACGGGGCTGCTTACGATTCTACCGACGCTTTTGCCACGCGCACTGCAACGCAACGGTCGTCACACTGACGACAGTCGACTCCTATGTACCGTAAGCCCTATAATTAGCCCCCCGGGGGCTAATTTTTTCGTTCGAGCTCTAGGAGGGTGTATAATTATAGGGGGGGGGCAATTATAGGGGGGGCTTATAAACTGGAAGTGTCGATGAGTGGGAAGATGTGTGGGCAAAAAGGCGCGTAGAGGCGATTTTTAAGGGAAAAAGGCGCTGTGCACACACGTTGGTACACTACACACTCTCACACAGTCTCACATGCACATACGTGTACATACATACACATACGCGACCATACATACACCCAGACATGGAAACATGTGCGTTTTAGACGATGGTCCATTTAGGGAGGGGGTGTAATTATAGGGGGGGGGCTTATTAACTCAAAGTGGTCTTGGGAGGGTGTATTATTATAGGGGGGGGGGCTAATTATAGGGGGGCTAATTATAGGGTTTACGGTATATGAATCGAGTGCTGAAGAAATAATGTTCGACAGAATGACGCCAGATACTAAAAGACCATTGAACCATTGAACAGCTGACCGCCCAGTGTAGTGGGACCCACTGCTTAGCAGCTCCTCTTCTCAACGTCGGGTTTCTCGCATCTACAAATTCTAGTCGACTGTGGCGTCCGACATTCGCTAGGAATTCAACGAATTCTGTGTTTCGCGTGTTTTGTCCGTACTTGTCCGTTTTGTCCTTACTGTCATTGTACATTGGATACAGCGCTTTTGAACTTGGGGTTCCGAGCCGAAGCGCCAAAGAGCAGCGCCAAGGAGCGCCGAAGCAGGGCGGGAGCGCCAAAAGCAAAAACCGATAATGAATGCTCTACGCTGTAGAACTACGACAATTTAAAAATTGTTGTGATTCGGGCTGCCAAGACTCACGCGCAACAGTTGCAAAAACGGTTTCGAACGCGTATTGGTGTTGGTGGGCGTGGATCTACCAAAAGTGCGATATACAGGGTGGCCCACCCTCGCCTTCCTCTGTTTGATCGAGTATATCTCAGGAGTGGATGAAGCGATTTTGATGAAATTTTAAACACTTGTAGTAGTCACTCTAACTTAGACTTCCTCCAAGTTTCAGCCAGATCTATCGCGTTGTTCGAAAGTTTTGCGCAAAATAAAATATTATCGGTAAACTGCGTGTCTTTAAAGTACTGTAGCCAAACTTTTTAAACGAAACAAGTCTTTCCGCCCCAATGTCGTGGCAAAAATTCTCGCTGGAACAGCGCGTTTATCTTGTAAAACAATTTTATAAAACTGACAGTCAAGCTGAAGTCATTCGTCGCTTCAAAGCTGAATTCCCAACGACAAAGCCTCCATCGAACCACACGGTCTCTGCGACCGTAAAGCGCTTTGAGGAGACTGGCTCAGTTGGAAATCGTCCCCATCCGATGCCAAAGCCAGTCAGAACTGCATCGACGGAACAGCGGGTCTTGAGCGCGATCGCAAAATCGCCTGAGAAGTCGACGCGGCGCCTCTCAGCGCAGGTTGGCGTTCCGAGGTCAACCGTTCAACGAGTCTTGAAGGACGCTGAGCTGTGGCCCTACCGTCCGCGTTTGTTGCACGCTCTTTCTGAGGACGATCCTGACCGCCGAGTCCAGTTCTGCGAGACGCTGAGCTGACGCTTTGACTTTCACTTTGACGCTGAGCTGTGCTCGAGAATATGCCGATCAGTGATCAAACGTTACGAACAATGTGTGATTTTTGACGGCGGTCATTTTGAAAACTGAAACGACATTCGATTTCTCTAAAACTTGGAGGAAGTCTAAGTTAGACTGACTACTACAAGTGTTTAAAATTTCATCAAAATCGCTTCATCCACTCCTGAGATATACTCGATCAAACAGAGGAAGGCGAGGGTGGGCCACCCTGTACATGTTCCGTTAAACGCAATGACGAAGACAACGATGACAACGGGAAAGAAAGCAGGGCGCGCGTACAACAACGATGACAACGGGAACGAAAGGCCGCGGGTACAAGGAGAGCAGCAGCGACACAAGCTGACTTTAAAACGTACACCGCATACGATGGCTCACAGTCGATCAAATCCAAATCAAAGTTTGCTGGCGAAGACACCGGCGTCTTTATTTCGTCGTAGAAACCCCAGCTGTCTTGCCATCGCACCAATGCAACGAAGTGGGCCGCTCTGCACATATGTCTGCTTAACAAAAAAAACTACAAGAAAAACACGCAATAAATAGCGCTCACCGCGTTTTTGTGGAAGGTCACCCCCCTGCTGCTAAATTCGTAGCACTTGGCACGCGTTCGATACACACTCGCCATGGCGACGTGGCGTTTATGATACACAAACCGGGGCGCTTGCGTGCGTTCTAATGAAAGGTGTTGAACTGTACCGCTTCGTTTCTGGGAAAATGTTACAGATTTAATTCATGGCGAGGGCGGGCCGTCACAGAGGATTTGTTCTGAATGACGTGCGCCACACTGCAAACAAAGTCGCGTCACTTTTTGTTTGTTTGCTTAACCTAGCTATGAAACGCAGACCTTTTCTGAACGAATACGCATCAAATTGAAAATCGTCCTAGTACTAGTACACCGTCGCTCTGTGTGCGCATAAATCCACGAACCTTGCAGTCGCTATATGGTTGCTTACCAAGAATGTGATTTTATCCATCTAATCAAACCATCACGACTACTTAATTGTGGATAATTTCTTTCTATTGTAAACATCGGTCGCAAAACTGCCCTAAACATAAACTTGTCGATATTGCGCGTTTACAGTATTTTTCGATATTCTTCGGTGTTCGATATTTTCGATATTGTTCGATGTTGTTCGACATTCAGGTTCAGGTCAGGTCTGTTCAGGTTCAGATTCTCGTTTGCTGCTGGCGAAATTCCAAACGATTGGCTCTGCGCAAATGTAACGCCTGTGTTCAAGAAGGGAAGTAAATCGAAGCCAGTTAACTATCGCCCAATTAGTATCACGAGCACCGTGTGCAGAGTCATGGAAAAGATATTTAAACGCCATCTATCAAATTTTCTTTGCACCGAGCAGCTTATTACCACCAAGCAGCACGGGTTTCTCTCTATGCACAGTACTGTAACTCAGCTATTGGAATGCATGAACGATTGGACGCAAGACCTCGATGTTGGTGAACCTGTTGACGTCGCTTATCTTGACATCGCGAAAGCCTTTGATACCGTGAGCCATCCCAAACTGCTCACAAAATTACAATGTTATGGCTTAGGGGAGCGTACAGTGAATTGGCTTAAGGCATGGCTGTCAAATCGACAACAACGCGTGCGGCTCAACGATACGTACTCCGAGTACTCCCCTGTGTTAAGTGGTGTGCCCCAAGGCAGCGTCTTGGGTCCAACGCTCTTTCTGCTATACATCAATGACATCCCTGATACTGTGACGCAAGCTAATCTCAAGTTGTTTGCAGACGATTGCAAGCTCTATTTCCGATGCAAAAGTTTTGATGCGCGTCAGTCACTTCAAAATGCGCTGAATTCCGTCTATCAGTGGGCCGCAGACAATCAGTTGCAGTTAGCTGTTCAGAAGTGCAATATTCTCCACTTGGGAATACGGAGCAATCCAAAAGCAGACTACTCCCTTGGTAATGAGCATCTGGAAGCGGTCCCATATGTACGTGATCTAGGGGTTATCATGAGCAAAGATCTACGCTTCACCGAACATTGCAATCGTTCTGCCAAAACAGCAGCGGCGAAAGCAAGCGCAATTTTGAATTGCTTCCACAGCAGGGATGCCAATCTGATGAAGCATTTGTTCTGCACCTTTGTGCGCAGTCAACTTGAGTACGCGTCATCCGTCTGGAATCCCCAACTTGTTGGGAATGTCAACGTGATCGAGTCGGTCCAAAGAGCGTTTACCCGCAAGCTTCCTAACATGGCAGGCCTGTCATATCAAGAACGCTTAGACACCATTGGGTTAGAGACCCTCGAGCTGCGTCGCCTACATCACGACCTGACACTAGTTTTCAAAATCATTCGCAGGCTAGTCAGTCTCCAGTTTGATGACTACTTTTCTTACGCCCCACAGCGCGCAACAAGAGGACATAACTTCAAGCTCGCTCACCCCACTCAGCGTAGGCAATATCGCGCCCACTTCTTCTCTCACAGAATTGTTGCCGCCTGGAACGCCTTGTCGCCTCATACGGTCAATGCAACCTCCTTGTCAACATTTAACACCAGGCTCAAATCTGAAAATCTCACTCAATTCCTTGTGGCCAGATCGTAAATCACTGAAAAGTGTCGTCTGACCACGCCAACGCACCTTTCGCAGGCAGCAGAGTCTGTACAAATGCGTCCGCCTGATCTTGTACAGAGTACACGAAGTACACGGCGCCGCGCCCTGTCGCCTTGTGGTACGCTATGTATGTAGTTAGTACTTACTGTGTGTGCGCTCCTCCGCGTTGGTTTGTTTGACATTGACAATGTGCTATGCCCCGTTGCTGTTGCGTCGCGTCTCTTCCGGATTTAATTTGTGTATTCGATGTACACACTTTGTCGCGCGCCGTGTGTCGGACTTTGCTGTATGTGTGTGCGTGTGTTGGTGAATATAAACAATACAATTGTTCATATTCTTTTGGCGTTTCGGCCCGACCCCGAACTTGGAATGTTCCGAAGGAAAGTATGACCTGCTAGCTAAAGATAGCCGCTTGGGTCACGCGACATATAGCTAGCTAGCTCGGCGGCACTTTTCCCACATCATCCTATCTTCGATAAGCGCCCTTTTCTGCCGGTAAAAATGCTCCTTTCCGTCGTGCGCCGCTATGCCAATGTAATTTTCTTTGGATTTTTGTCAGTTTCTCGCAATTTTTTTTCCTAACAATTTGCAAAATTTAGTCCTCGTACGCCCTGAAAAAATTCGTGCCGTTGTTCGACCGCATTTTGGTGGAGAAATTGGAGCCGAAATCGCAGTCGGACGGCGGCATTTTGATTCCTGACAAGTCGCAGGAAATTGTCCAGGAGGCAACGGTGCTTACCGTGGGCAAAGGACGCATCACGGAGGTAGATCTGGGAATTTTAATTTAAATAATAATACAATTAATTGTCATGCACGCCCAGATCACGTTTTGTGCTCCTCGTTGTCCGTTGCTAAAAGCCTGTGTGTGCGTGTGCGTGCGTGCGTGTGTGTGTGTGCGTGCGTGCGTGTGCGTGCGTGTGTGTGTGCGTGCGTGCGTGTGTGTGCGTGCGCGTGTGCGTGCGTGCGCGCGCGCGTGTGTGTGTCTGTTGCACAATAATGCAGACTCGAAAAAAAGCGAGTCTCTCACATGAGGAACACCTGTGGTAAAATGAAGGCAATTAGTTTAAGACTCACTTTTTGTAAAAACCAAACATTGGGCGGACATTTTGCCCCGAATTGCATCGATTTGGCTGAAACTTGGCTACCTAGACCATCTTTTGACGCTGATCTCGAAAATCAACTTGGTTTTCCGATTTTCGCAATATGTGGTGAGAAATGTGCATGTTTGCGTTTTTTGGTGGTGAAATTAGTTTTTGGCTTCTAAAACTTCTTTGAAGCGGCGGATTAGAAAACTGAGCTCATTTTTAGAATCCTCATGAAATTCTGCGTCGAATAAGCTATTAATATGCAGAAAAGTTTATGGTCGCACGTTTTAGAATGCTCTTTTGAAAATCTGGCAAATGCCAATTTTAGCGGTTTTTTGCGATTTTCTCAATATCCGCGGGGTGGTGCATCTGGAGACAACAACCACGTGAAAGCCCGTTTCATTCTGCGTCGATTGATGTAAAAAAATTCAAAATTAACGGTCGCGCAAGCAGTGAAACAACCGCTCAAAGAAGGCGTGCTCATGGGTCCGAAATGCAAACTTTTGCTCACAACTCACTGCAGCGCCAACAAAGTTAGGCACTATTAATCTTATTTACTCTGCAGTATTACAAGGAATCATTGGAGTGCAGTTTGCTGTTCTTTCTTTTGTTCCAGAGGTGACAAATTTAAATTAAATCAAATCTAAATGTTCTAATCTAGTTTTCTTCAGTTTATTCACTGATGTGCCTTCTCCTTCCACTTGGTGATGCACTTGCATCTTGCAACAGCATCGTCTCCCACTCGGAGTACTTCTCCTAATGTCATGTACATGAGGCATGTGATCATCCATCATCCACTGTGCACCCTGGGGCAGCATAATGGAGACACTGTACATATTGTGTGAGCAACTTCATTTGTGAATACATACCATAAATTCTCTCATAGTTAGTACCCCAGGGGCTGGCCTGGGGCACTATTCTATAGGGGGCACTACTATTTCCACCTTTGGCTACCTTGGGGTACTATTGGAGGCGGGTACTATAGGTGAGGGGAATTTCGGTACATACACCAGAAGTGCAGTAGAGTAATTAGCCTCTAAGTAGCCAAAATACCTCCAATTAGCCTCTTGCAGACTAATGGTTTCAATCGAGCCATCGGAAGGGACTAATTGTGGGAGGTTGCTAATTATGGGGGAGCTTGAAAGGGTCGATGTGTGGCGTGGGGAGCTGCATTGCTGGTGACTGCATGGAAGTGATTTTGTTGTTGTACAAGCAAACAAGAACCAACAAGCGAAGGGATTTTGTACGCAAAAAGGACTGCCATGAACACACTTTCCCGCACTTGTGTATATGCACGCACACACCCAACACCAAAATTTAGATGGTGGCTCGTTGATGTAGGGGGGGGAGGCTCGTAGATGGGGCTCGTTGATGTGAATCGCAAACCCTAAAATTGGTCCCCTCCCTCTCTCTCCAATTAGCCCCTTTCTCTGGGAGCCGTTCAGCTTATTTGCCACCCTCCCTAAGTGAACCACCAGTTAGAAAAGTCAACTTTTTCAGTGTTTGTATGTGAATGAACTGGTACGTGTACCTATGTGAGAGTAGGTGTGCAACAGTGCGCATACTCGAATGGAACAATTAGCCCCAGGTGGCTAGTAATATGGCTTATTGTGAGAGGGGAGCTGATAAACTCAAGATCCTCAGGGATTTGTGTGTGTGTGTGTGTGTGTGTGTGTGTGTGTGTGTGTGTGTGTGTGTGTGTGTGGAGGGGCAAATTTGGGAACAGGCTAATTAGAGGGCTTACAATATCTCAGTGTTCACCGTGTTTACCTCAAAATCCAAGTCAGAGTCACCTCCTGGTGTGGGATTATCGTCTACAATTTGTGAGGGAACTCTTCGTTTTTGCAGTTCACTACGTCTAGTGCAAACGTTGGCGATTTGGCGCCATGTAAGGAGCGCTGCTTGAAAACAAAAAGATGTGTTGGCCATTAATTAAATTGTATAGTTTACATGAATTTGTGTACTCTTTTGGGGATTTGGTATTGTACTCTTCGTCATATAAATCAATAAACCGACTTTTTAATGTAATATTTAAAAGTGATTTAGATCAATCGACGCAAAAAGGACGGGCTTTCGAATGGTTGTTGTTCTTCATGTGCACTACCAAACGATTATTGGGAAAATCAATGAGCTATGAGCAAAAGTTTGCATTTCGGACCCATGAGCACGCCTTCTTTGAGTGGTTGTTTCACTGCTCGCGCGACCGTTAATTTTGAATATTTTTGCATCAATCGACGCAGAATGAAACGGGCTTGCACGTGGTTGTTGTCTCCAGATGCACCACCCCGCAGATATTGATAAAATCGCAAAAAACCGCTAAAATTGGCATTTGCCAAATTTTCAAAAGAGTATTCTAAAACGTGCGACCATAAACTTTTCTACATATTAATAGCTTATTCGACACAGAATTTTATGAGGATTCTAAAAATGAGCTCAGTTTTCCGATCCGCCGCTTCAAAGAAGTTTTAGAAGCCAAAAACTAATTTCACCACCAAAAAACGCAAATATGCACATTTCTCACCACATATTGCGAAAATCAGAAAACCAAGTTGATTTTCGTGATCAGCGTCAAAAGATGGTCTAGGTAGCCAAGTTTCAGCCAAATCGAAGCAATTCGGGGCAAAATGTCCGCCATTGGCTCCCAATGTCTGGTTCTTAGAAAAAGCGTGTCTTAATACCTAATTCGAATTTGCACAGCCATTTATTTTAGGAGGGCAAATTGATTGCGCCGGCGGTACGGGAAGGCGACCGCGTGCTGCTGCCCCAGCACGGAGGCACCAAGGTCGAATTCCAGCAGAGGGTAGGTCTTTTTAGGCCTTTTAGGCGCGTCCCCTCACGATATTCTCTCACACTCATACCTCAAACTGGGGCAGAACGAGTGGGGGGGGGGGTGGAAGAATGGGGGGGGGGGACTAGCTGGAGCAAAAAGCGGGGGGGGTAGCGAACCATTTTTTTACTCATGCTGGTACTTTTTGGTAAAAAAATGAGTTGTCATATAACACTTAAAAGTACTGAAAAACACCGACATTTACTCACTTTTGTCGTTTTAAACATGGTGTGTAAATCCTTTTGGGAAAATTCTTGGGGGGGGGGGGTCTGGGGTGTTGAAAAAAGTGGGGGTGGGGTAACCCCATCCAATGCTCCCGCCGTTACCGGTATGCTCTAACTGTGTTAGGAACCGATAAAAAAATGCATTTTGGTAAAAACACCCGGAAATGTGGCGACCGAAATTGCGTTTGTATACAGAGTATCGTACGTATAAATTCTTTAGAACGTTTCACTTTGTGAATAAAACCCAATGGTTCTTTTGATTCTTCATGACTTTCGCATGTTAATTTATAATTTTAATTTCAGGAGTATTTCATCTACAGGGAGAGCGACTTGCTGGGAAAGTGGCCGGTTCAACACCGTCGCACCTCCGATTAGATAATTTTTTTTTAATTTTAGTTTATACTTTGAGAATTTCTTGGAGTCGGATATATTTGCCGATTAGACTGATAGAGCTCCGCTAGTCACAGAGCAAATTTACTTAGACATTGTGACGATCGCCTCATCATGACATTTCCTTTTTTTGTATTTAAACAATTCGTTTGTTAGGTTGCTTTGTTGTTAGGGATTTTTTGTCGCGCATATCATCACCGGTGCAACCGTGGCGATCTAGGCCGATTTTATGCATTCCGTATATCGATTTTTGCGCGGAATAAAGCAAGCGAACTTTGTCGCATGCGTGTTGCGTCTGTCTATCACATTCAGAACATTTGTGCGCATACTGTAGCAGGGGGATAGTATCCATACCTGTAACTGGGGGGGGGGGGTGGTGGGGGGGGGGGCAAGAATTTTTCAACCACCCCCAACCCCCCAGAATTTTCCCAAGGGATTTTTACTCTGTTTAAAACGATAAAAGTGTGTAAATGTTGGTGTACTTCAGTGCTTTCAGTGTTATATGACCATTAAACAGCTAAATAACACTGTTTAGACATTATTTTATTCATTTTTGACCAAAAAGTAGCAGTATGACTCAAAAAAATGTCCAGCTACCCCCCACTTTTTGCTCCAGACACCCCCCCAGAATTCGGCCATTTACCCCCCCCCCCACTCTTCCAGACCCGGTTACAGGTATGATAGTATCCCTACCACCGAAACAGGGTTGCATAAAAAAAAATTTCAAGTTTTTTTTTAAATTAAAAAATTTAAAAAAAAAAATTTTTTTTTTTTTAAATTGACTTCCTTCGAGCCATCATTCGTGCCAAGTACCTGTACTATAAGATACTTTTAGCCTATTAGAGTGTCAAACACAAGTACTAGTGCTTCCCTAAAGCCTTTAGAAGCATATTTAGCATCGTTCTAGTCAAATGGTGACAAAGCCGCTGCCTCTAAATGGTCGTGTACGACGGTATCGCACTATGTTGGGAACCAGTTGGGAACCCCAAAAAGAGCTTAGTTTTGGTGCTAATAAGCAAGTTTATGCATGAATAACACCTAATTGTACCATCTAAACACCATTTAAACGCCTTTTTGCCACTCAAAAGCTAAATTTTACCCAAAAACAGAGCAATTTTTTTTTAATTTAAAAAAATCCAACTTTTTTTTTGTAAAAAAAATTTTTTTTTTAAAAAAAAAAAAACTTTTTTTTTTTTAAATTGTGCAACCCTGCACCGAAATATCGCTATTTAGACGTTTCTGTCTAATTTCGAGGTATCTGGTTACAAATCCGTGTGTATAGCTATGCGACACCATTTTTTTTTAATTCTACGTTATTATTGTTGCAGTCTTGTGTCATTTTGATTGGCAATCAGCAGATCAGAATCATGAACCGTGAGGCGTTGTCGCCGAGCCGGCCAGCCAACGGTGCTCGCGATCGGAGTGATAGGGAGAATGGCAGCGAGGGGGGCAGTGAAGAGGGTGACGCTAGCTTGAAAGGTAACTACGGTAGGCTGTATGGGCCATAACTGTAACCGGGGGGGGCGGGGTTGGGGGCCCCGCAGAATTTTTCCAACTCCCCTCCCCCCAGCATTTTCCCGAGGGATTTTCACTCAGTCTAAAACGATAAAAGTGAGTAAATGTTGGTGTATTTGAGTGCTTTTCAGTGTTATATGACCATAAAACAGCTAAATAACACTGTTTAGACCCTATTTATATTCACTTTTGACCAAAAAGTAGCAGTATAAGTCAAAAAATGGCCAGCTACCCCCCACTTTTTGCTCCACCCCCCCCCCCTCCAGAATTCGGTCATTTACCCCCCCCCCCCTCCCCCACTCTTCCAGACCCGGTTACAGGCATACCTGTAACTGGGGTGGGGTTTGGGGGGGGGGGTTCGTCCCCAGGTGCTGATTTTGACCCTACCCACACCCTCCCCAACCCTCCCCCCCAGGTTGTCCTGAACCCCCCCAACCAGCCCCCCCCCCAGACTTTTTTGGAAACTTTCTACTACATACAAAATAAGTGCAAATATTGCAAAATAAGTGCATTTTGTACAGTGTTTTTGAGCAAGAATCGACCCAAAAGTGTCTATTTTGCGTTATTTACAGTGTATTTTGACTAAAAAGTACCTATTTTCAGGTTTTCACAGTGTATTTATAGACCAAAAATTGCCTATTTTTTCTTCGCAGACCCCCCCTCCTCCAGATTTTCACCCCACCCACCACCCCACCCCCCCCCCCAGAAAGTGCCCACCCTCCCCCCCAGATCCAATTCCCGGTTACAGGTATGGTTACAGGTATGGTCTGGGTGCCTATGCGTGGTAACTGGACAATTTGCTGCTGGCCGTTTCTGGGAGCATACATGTAACCGGTGGGTTTTTGAAGTGGGGGGGGGGGTCTGAGACCATTGTGGGGGTAGGCAGACTTTGGGGGTCTAAAAAAAACTGCACCTAAGTAGTGTCTTAATAGGCTCTTTTTGGTCAAAAATCGGCTAAGATGGGCTAGAAATAGCGCCATTTAACTGTTTTAGAGTAAAAAAAACACTGAAAAGACAAAGAATACACCACTTTTTGTAATTTTACGACAGAATGGAAAACTTCAGAAAATTCCGTGGGGGGGGGGAGGGGCTGGGTAGGGGCAAACACCCGACTGAGGGTGGTTGGTGGCCTCCACCCCCAGTTACATGCATCATCATCATCCTACCCTCCACATTTCAGCACTGTTCGGCACCAAACCTACCGTCTCTCGTCTCCAACTGGATGGCATGGTCTTGGTGTCGGAGCCCTCTGGGGACCCCCTGCACAGTTGTCACCAGCCGACGGCCGATCGATTTATTCGGGACGAATCGGGCAGGGCTTTTGCCAGCGTAGAGCACTATTGCCACTTCCAGACCATGGCCAAGCTCAATCTGACCAGGGAGGCGGAGAGCATTCTGGAAGTGGAGGTACGGTAGTCTCCATTAAGCCCCACGTCACCTCCTATCTTTTTTAACATGCCTACCTGCGCACCGATCCACACCTCCCCACCCCGCAGAATTCTTCCAAGGGCTAACGATAACAGTGAGTAAATGCTGGTGTTTTTCTGCGCTTCTCAGTGTTATGTGATGATACAACAGCTAAATGGCACTGTTTAGACCCTATTAATACCCACTTTTTTTTACCAAAAAGTACCAGTGTAAGTTGGAAAATGGTTATCCACACCCTCCCCCACTTTTTGCTCCAGAGCACCCCCCCCCCCACTTTGCCAGACCCAGTTACAGCCTTAAAGGGGTCTGGGATTCCCTACCCTTTGGGATGGGGTGGCAGACCGTATCCATATTCCTGAGCATCGGCGTGTAGCCAGGGGGGATGGTACCCCCCCCCCACTTTAGGCAATTCCTCTTAAAAAGGGATCCCCGAACCTTACCACCTTTTGTGCAATCTGCACTGACTGACTCCAGGTTACTAGTCCATGGCCCCATGGTTCCATGGCATCTGCAAGCCCATCATGGTTCCATGGTCTCTCTTGCAGGCGTCCCAGACGTTCGACAAGGCCAACTCCATCGTTCGCGAGAACATCCCCCCGAATTTCCAGCAGGTTGACCAGCTGGTCAACTTCTTGGTCAGCTGCAGGGAGCACTTCACCAAGGTGGCCCTCCAGAGGTTCATGGTCGCCAACCCTGACGTCGCTGTTGAGCTGCTGGCCACAGAGCAAGACCTCGTCGTCGTTTGCCAGGGTTTGCGCTCTCGAAGAAGTTGAGAGATGTGACTTGGAGGCGCTGCTGACTTGATTTGTTGGCTGTGGCGTAGTCAGGGGGGGGGAGCAGGGGGCGCTTGCCCCTCCCAAAATTTTCAGAGACCCGATTTTTTCCCTTACGAAAATTCCCGGTTAGACACAAACAGCTGTCTTGCCCCTCCCAAATCCAAATCCTGGCTACGCCACTGTTTGTTGGACGGGCGTACATTTGACGGTGATTGAATAATTGAGAAATGCATGAAACGATGAGGGGGGAATTTTGAACTGGTACTGTCGGTCTCTGTCAACTCCCCCCCCCCATTCTCCCCCCCCCCCCTGCGTCTTAATCAGCAGTGCGTGCATGCGTGTGTCTTTCAGACTTTTTTCGACCCTCCCCCCCCCCCGTCCCCTTCGTGCTGCCTAAAACGTTTCAGTCAGCTTTTAAAATTCGCCAACAAGTCTTGCACTGTATTACGGCGTTTGTAAATGTGTGCATCCTGTGTACGAGACCAAACCATTCGTGGTCTTGTTGCCGATTACAGGCAACGACAGGGACATGGGCATCGGTGCCCAGGCGGACACCTTTTTGAGTTGGGCCAAAAACAACGGGGTGAACGCCGCTAAGCTCTATGACTGGCTCATCCACCCCAAGAATAGGCCCGCTCAGCTGCCCATAGGCGACAATAAACTCGGCTTTATACTCATGGAACTGAGAGAGGAGCTGAGAGCCGCGCAGCAGGGGGCGTCTCGCCGACATAATAGAATTTTGCACAACAATTGTGTAGTTTGAACCATTTTTATGAATTTGTGTTGTATGGTGGAATTTTCATATTCGTTTGTATTGTATGAATTTCCACCTGTTCGAACTGATCCAATGTATTGTACCTAAATGTCTTAACCAAATGTATCATACGGTATTTACAGATATTAATCAATAAAACAGAAATGAGTAGCAAAAAGAGACAGCAGTCAGTGACGACGCCCCCAGGCTTACAAATTGGACAAAACTCTGTTCAACTTTGGCGCTTTGCGACTGTCAGAACAAATTACCGCTCTGACTGGAGTGTTTGCTCCTCTCTCTAATTATTACCCATGTACTTTCATGGTGAAAGACATCAGCTTTAGGTTGGTGGGGTATTTTGCGTATGAATTTTTCTTGTCGGAAAATCAGTTTCATTTAGATCAGTTGAACATTTCGCTTATGAAAGACTGTGCGAGAAACTGAACCTACCGGACAAGTTTAGGGTGGGTGGATGGCCTTTTTTTGCTGTGATTTCGCGTTTGCTTGGTGGCATTGGCTTATTGTACGCATGTTCTTTTTTTTGAGAGAAGAATAAGGAACGGTGAGTTAAAGTTGGTATGAGAATGTCAGAGCAAATACCCTGCGAAAAACGCAAAATTTGCAGTGGTGGGAATCGAACCCACGACCCATAAGGGTGCCTAGCAATCCGGGCCTGCGCATGTTCTTTTTTTTGTGTTGTATTCTTTTTGTCTCTATTTGCTGTCGATTTATATGCGTGTCTGTATGTTTCGCTCTGATGCACAGCAGTTTCGTTTTGAGGTGTCAGTTTTGAGAATTCGCAAACTTTTATTGTGTGTGCAAAATTCACTTAATTTCCAGGAGAAACTTCGAACCACCGCTTCCCCTGCCTGCGTCGCGAGCGTGTTCGATCGGCAGTATAATTCTTTCGAATACCGCGAACGCTTCGAGCGTATTTCCGAGAAAGTTTGGCGCAGACTTCAGAAGCAAATGCATTTGTGGCGCAAATTCGCATTGAGAAAGAAATTGGATCAAAACGAGTTTCTCAGAAGACTGCTCAAAACGACGGGTGACAATCTGCTGGTGGAGACGAGAATTGTACACCAATCGATCGATTCGGTCTGGAGTTGTGGCACTACGGAACAGGGTGCGTTACTAATGTTAATGTTTCATTCCTATTTATGGCGATATTTATCGGGTCCGGAACTTACGTCCCCTCTGCTACGTGCGGCCCTTTTCTCGTTGATTTGCTTGTGCGCGCAACTTAGACATAAAAGGTGGCACAGGCAATGACTAACGTAATTGCAATGCTAGTAAGGCTAAATAGATTTAATGAGTTTTCATGTCTTTAACTTCAAAAACATCCGTATTCAATCGAATCTAGAACAATGTACATTACATCCATTTTCCATGCCAATATCTGCCGTCATGACTCGTTCTTCTCCGTCTTCTGCGTTCTCTCTTTCCCATTGGCCATCGCGTGCTGGCCGCTTGCTTCCAAAGAGCTATGAAGTGCGCAGCTGCAGCTCAAACGAGCGTTGCGGCGCTTCTTTGCCATTCTTGTCCTTGAACGAGATGGCCCTTGACGGGTAGAGGCGACGCTGCTTCGCTTCCCAGTGTGCATAGTTTCGCTTCTTGTTTCTCAACGGCTGGTCAACGCCGATGAAACAGCGGGACGACAGACGACAACGTCGTCGCAGTTGTCGCATTGTCGCATAGAGACGACCACCGGTTAACGCCGTGATGAAACGCCTTCGCTTCGTCCCTTTGGAGTTCGGTTCCACAGCAACGGACCTTTAGATTGTTTCGTATCTTTACGACGATCTCGCCATATCTCGGCGGCTTGTGGTTCGTACAGTCATGCATGACGACATGATGATAGACCTCTATGTATGCGAATTACATTCAGCAGTCTGTCTTTTACAAACTCGAAGTGGATAGCTGCGTATGTAGCAGCAGTCTTTTTAACTCAGTCGATCTTACACAATCTAAAAGCGTCTATGCGAAACACGCAAAAACTTGGTGGGGCCCTAAATGGCAAGAGGGGACGTAAGTTCCGGGAACCATATTTATGACATTGCATTTCTATTAATACCGTTTTGTTCGTTCATCACAAAAGAAGATATCGTGAACCCTATGATTAGCCCCTGGGGGCTAATTGTTTTGTTCGAGCTCTAGGAGGGTGTATAAATAGGGGGGGGGCCTATAAACTGGAAGTGTCTATATGTGGGAAGCTTTGTTGGCAAAAAGGCGTGTGGAGGCGATTTTTATGGGAAAAAGACGCTGCACACATACATTGGTACACTCTAACGCACTCTCACACAGTCTCACTTGCACATACATGTACATACATACACATACGCGACCATACATACACCCAGACATGCCTTGGGGGGGGGCTATAACTCAAAGTGGTCTTAGGAGGGTGTATAATATAGGGGGTGACTAATTATAGGTTTACGGTAACTGAAAACTAGGTTTGGCCACCATTTTAATGCTTAAAGTTGCCAGGCTTGAGCAAAAGTAGCATGAGAAACAAACAACAATAGGCTTCTGGCGGATTAGCAAACCATGCGTAATCGTTGCGCTCTTATTGTAGAGCTGCAGCATTTATTGACCAAGAAGTACGTGACGCCCCAGACACTGTGCGGCTGGATGTCGGGCAAGCGGACGCCGCCCAAATCCGTCTCCCATTTGGGCCAGAATAAGACGGGCGTCCTACTCATGAGAATCAGGAGGAAGCTGGCGCCGCAGGGAGGCAGTGGCGAGCACTGTTATGTTCCCTGTGTGTGTGTGTGTGTGCGTGCGTGTGTGTGTGTGTGCGTGCGTGTGCGTGCCGTTGCGTGCGTGCGTGCTAGGTAGTGCGTGCGTGCGTGCGTGCCATCCAAAAACCGTGCCCATCTCGCGCCACTGCCTCCCCTCTCTGCAGACCCAGTGCGTGGCCCTCTTCTCCCAGATGGCCGAGTTGAACGAGGCTGCGGTCGCGAGCCTTTCTCAGCACATGCTCTGCTTCACGGCCCACTCCCTCTTCCACCCGCACTATCCGACCGGAGTCAGCACGCCCCAACGGACCTTTCCCACCGCCCAGCACCATGTGGCCCACTTGGGCGCACAGCACTTTGGGCTGGGACGCGAAGAGACCGAGGAGGTAGTGGCAGGCACAAGGGCAGAGGCAGAGGAGGAAGGGGAGGCAGAGGAGACGACGGACAACGGTGAGGGAGGCTGCGCACGCATCGGCACGCACGCACGCACGCACGCACGCAACGGCACGCACGCACGGGCACGCACCGGCACGCACGCACAGGCACGCACGCACTGGTAAACGCACTGACCCACGCGCGCAGAGCGTTCTGCGCCGACGGAGGAGACAGGGCAGTGCGCGGCCCTGCGACTGCGCGCCAAGCTCTTCGCCAGGGGGCCCAAGCCGGAGAAGCTCTACGAGTGGTGCTGCAGGTCGGTCAGTCAACCATTGTTATTCTCGAACCGATCGATCTGCGCTCTCTGACGTCACACGAATTGAAACATTTGCAAGTGGAGTGTCAACTTTCAGAGCGGAATTCGAGGCAGCCCGCGACGCGCTGCGCATGCGTCTCGAGCAGTACCCGAGCGTGCTGAGGGCCCTGCTGGAGACGGGAGACTCGTATCTGGTGCATTTTTTTTGGCATCCATCATTTGGTTTTGCGTGCGGGAGGGGGCATACCTGTAACTGGGGGGGGGGGGGGTGTTTGGGGGCTCCGCAGAATTTTTCCAACTCCCCCCCCCTTTCCCCCCAGAGTTTTCCCAAGGGATTTTCACTCAGTCTAAAACGATAAAAGTGAGTAAATGTCGGTGTATTTCAGTGCTTTCAGTGTTATATGGCCATAAAATAGCTAAACAACACTGTTTAGACCCTATTTATACACATTTTTAACCAAAAAGTACAAGTATAACTCAAAGAATGGCCAGCTACTCCCCCCCACTTTTTGCTTCAGACACCTCCCCCCCCCCAGAATTTGGCCATTTACCCCCCCCCCCACTCTTCCAGACCCGGTTACAGGTATGGAGGGGGGGGGGGGGGAGGGGAGCGGGTGCGGCGGTGGATCAAGATCCGTCGGCATTTCGCCAATTGTCGCTATCTCACTGCATCGAATGTTGCGAACTTCGAACGGCAAACACAGACCTTCCCGTTTGCCACTCCTTTTCATGCCTGAATTATAACCTGAGCTCTCCCCCCCCCCCCAATCCAACGCAACGTATATTCATTCTCTGGTCCACAGGCATACTGCGGCCGCTACACGACGTCCACAAGCGAGTGGTCGGTGGGCATGCGCGAGCAAGACCTGCGCGACTGGATGCGCCTCTGCACCGTGAACACGCATCAGCTGCACCGGCTGACCAGCGCCGGCTTCCACAAGCGGCCCGCATATCTGGGCGGAAATAGACTGGGCGTGCTGCTCATGCAACTGCGCAGGGAGTTCACGCTCAAGGGCACCTTCCCGAACGCGCTGCCTCTGCTCGAAGCGCTACCAGAGGCGCTGCTCGGAAGCGGTGAGCCAGTTCGGTCCCCCCCCCCCCCTGCCCCCTCCTAGCGCTCCTGCGCATACCTGTAACTGGGGGTTACCCTCCCCACCACCCCCCCCCCCCCCACAACCCCCCAGAATTTTCCCAAGGGATTTTCACCCTGCATTTGACCCTATTTATACCCATTTTTGACCAATAAGTACCAGCATAACTCAAAGACACCCCCCTCCCCAGAATTCGGCCGTTTACCCACCAACCCACAATTCCAGACCCGGTTACAGGTATGCTCCTGTGTTCACTGCAGTGCGCGTATTTCCAAAGGAAAAATTCCGCGCTGTGACCGTTCAGACTCGCCCATCGAGAGCATGAACTCGGACGAGCCCTATGACGCGGCCGAGCCACTCAACTACCTCTCGATTTGGCCCAGTGCGTTGGGCTTCTGGGAGTTGCCCTTTTATTCTTAGGACAGTCTCGTGTGCTCGCCTTCAGACCCCCTCCTGCTGCTGGCGAAGCGCACCCGGGAGGAGCAGCTGTGGAAGCTGGCGCTGGAGCCCAAGCCCGTCCCAGAGAACCTTTCAGAGCTGGTCATGGCCAGCGCTGGGCTGCGTCAACTCGCAGCTGTCGACGTGCTGCACGCTGCAGAGGAGCATGCTGCAACTGCAGATGAAGCTGCAGAGACCAAGCAATCCATGGATGCCGGCACTGCTGCAGCTGCAGCAACCATGGCCCCTGCAACTGCAGTGGGAGAGCAGCAGCAGCAGACCATGGCGCCTGCAGCGGTGCTGGACCTGACGCTGAAGCCGACCATGGGACTGGACAAGCTGGAGGAGCTGAAGTCCGAACAGCTGAAGCTGATCGCGCTCAAGCTGCTCCAGAGGAACAGAACGCTGCAGGACCTCACCCAGAGAAGGAGCAAGGAGATCGAGTGCGCTTTCGCACATTTTTAAAAGAGAAAGAGCATATTTTGACCTTTTCCACCAAAAGTACCAGTATACGTAAGAAAAAAGGTCGGCTACCCCCAGGGTTGCATAAAAAAAAAATTTCAAGTTTTTTTTTAAATTAAAAAAAAATTTTTTTTTTTAAATTGACTTAGGAGCCATCATTGGTGCCAAATACCTGTACTATAAGATACTTTTAGCCTATTAGAGTGTCAAACACAAGTACTAGTGCTTCCCTAAAGCCTTTAGAAGCATATTTAGCATCGTTCTAGTCAAATGGTGACAAAGCCGCTGCCTCTAAATGGTCGTGTACGGTATCGCACTATGTTGGGAACCAGTTGGGAACCCCAAAAAGAGCTTAGTTTTGGTGCTAATAAGCAAGTTTATGCATGAATAACACCTAATTGTACCATCTAAACACCATTTAAACGCCTTTTTGCCACTCAAAAGCTAAATTTTACCCAAAAACAGAAAATTTATATTTTTAATTTAAAAAAAAAATCCAACTTTTCTTTAAAAAAAAACTTTTTTTTTTAAATTGTGCAACCCTGGCTACCCCCCCCCCCCAAACCTAACCCCCTTCCCCCCATTCAGTCAGACCCGGTTACAGGTGTGATGCAACCGTTTTTTTTCTGTCGGTGGATCAGTTTGGACCTGGGGGAGGGTTCGAGCACTTTCTGGGGGGGGGGTGCTGTGTAATCCTGGAGGGGGGGTAGGGTCGAAACCAGCAGGTGGGGAGGGGAAACCCCCCTGTTACAGGTATGACGAGAACACCCCCCCCCCCCCTCCCATAAGCACATGTATCGGTTTAAGGGTGTTGGGTTGGGGTTGGCTTAGTGGCGTAGTCGTTTTCTGAGGGTCCTTTGCGAAGAGCTGTTGCTTTTGTTGACATTGCTTCAAAACTCCGCTACGAATGCGTAACCTTTGTGCTTTTCTACAGCTATCTGACCCACGAGATCGAGCGCATGAGCGTGGAACGCGTCAAGCTCGAGCGGGAGCTTAGCTTCGAGGAAGAGGAAGCGAAGAGCGCGCCAGAATTCACCCTGGGCGACCAAGAACCACAACATCAAGCGCGTCCGGATAAAACCGAAGCGAAGCTAATTAATGACAGCAACAGCGAACCTAGTAATCGGCAGCATAATGAGTGATGGAACATTGTAAAAACGTCTTCAACCAGCGTTCGTTTCTCATGTGACCCGTGTTCTTGGTGTATGTTCATTTTTGGAAATTAAAAAGGTCGCCGCAGCCTACTAATTAGTTTTCACAAAGGTGAATGGGTGCTACGCTGACGCCTAAACTTTGGTATTATATACAAATAAGAACTGTAATAGTTCTTTTGTTGAACAGAAAAAAACGCAAAAAGTTGCTGCCGCGACCGTGGATTGAACACGGGACCTTCAGATCTTCAGTCTGACGCTCTCCCAACTGAGCTATCTCGGCGCATGTGTACGTCTGCTAAACTCGCGCTACGATTTACCAAGAATTATTCGGGTTGTCAATACCTCAAGAACCTTACTACGATGGTGCCCTTCCTTCCTCAGAGTCTGTGCTTTAGCGATACGGGGCTCAGATCACTGCCGGATCCAGGGGTGGGGGAAAGGGAGAATTCCCCCTCCCGAAATCGGAAATCTAGGGGGAAAAGGGGGAAAGGGATAGGCGGTGGGAGAAGAAACACGCCTAATGGGCTTAGTTTTCAGCATAAAATTGCTTGTAGGTGGTCAAAAACAGCAAAATTTTCGCCTGCGGCGCCGTTTTTATTCGTTAATCGTCGAAAATAGACTGAGGTGTCCAAACCACTGCCAAAATGGCCCAACGTCCAAAAAGTTCAACAGGTCCTTCCTCCCTTCTGCAAAATTCTTCCGCCCCCGCAATTTTTTTCTGGATCCGCCAGTGGCTCAGATGCGTTTGATCCGACATGTGATGTGGAGTGAAGACGCATCATAGGTACATGTAACTCCTCGCGCATCGTCTACGCACAACGCCACTGCCTCGCACCGCGCACATAATACGACGACAGAAGCGAATCGTCTAGTAAAATTCGCGCCACGGTTGACTACTAAAACTACTGAAACAAAATCTGCCTTCAAGTCAACCTGAATGTCAGAACTAATCGTATCGGTGGGCAAACCAATTCGCCCACGTGCAGTCGTCACAGATGGAGAAGCCTTCGGCCGCTTCGGCCCCGCAGTGCGTGCACGTGCTCATCTCTTCGACTCTGAACGATCCAGAGCTTGTCAAGTTGTCAGTAGTGATGGCAATTTTGACGTTTCTCATTTTTAGGTAGGTAGGTTAGGTAAAACTGGTCACAAAGAAGCCTTAGGTAGGTTAGGTTAGGTAAGCTAGATCTTGCTGCTAGGTAGGTAGGTAATCGGGCAAATTCTTTAGGTTATAGGTAGGTAACTTAGGTAACTCCAGGTGTCAGGCAATAGTGCATGCATGTAGTGTAAACCTCTGAGTAGTGCTTGCCAGCACAATGCATTCAGCTTATCTTTACCCTGGACAGTGTTAGAGGAGGTTTTAAGAGTCTTAACTTTAAACTTTGAAAGTGCTCACCAAATCCAAAATGCAATAATCAAGCTTGTCCACATGTAACAGTGATTTCAGGCGTGCGTGCGTGCGTGCGTGCCGGTGAGCGCGTGCCGGTGAGTGCGTGCGTGCGTCCGTGCGTTGGTGCTTGCTTGCTTGCGTGTGTGTGTGTGTGTGCGTGCCTGCCTGCCCTGCCCTGCCTGCCTGCCCTGCCTGTTTGCGTGCGCGCGTGTTCGCGTGCGTGCGTGCGTGCGTGCCGGTACGTGCGTGCGTGCGTGCGTTTGAAGTTGCTTGGTTGTTTGCCGTTACATCCAGTGCGTGAAAACACCTCTTATTAATTAATGAGTGTAAGCAGTGCATACGCTAAATGTGCACTTCTTGCTGTATGCGCACAATTCAAATATACGGAAAATCTTATAGCATAGCCTACATATTCTAAGAGTCACAATCAAATCAGAATCCCCCGTCACAAAATCCTGGATCCGTCACTGATATACTTCACACTTTCTGCAGCACTAACAGGGTGAGGGCAGATGTTTCAATCTGGGCGAATCCAGAGTACTTGGAGGCGGCAGTATTGCAGGCTTTATGTGAGGCTACAGTGAGTTGAATAACATCATTTTTTAAAGCGGACGCCCCAAATCCCCACCCCATGATTGTTCTTCCTATGAAGATCGCCCCTCTGAGCTGAGACTGTATATTACTGTACAACCTATACCATGTTAAGTTTGAGGGAATGATGTCTCGAGTCCAAACCCCGCCCACACACTGATTCAGTAGGTGTTCTTGAGTAGCATTCTTAAAGTAAAACGATTCAGTTTCTGTAGACTACATAGAAGGACTACAATGTATTCCAGGCTACGAATATCTCGACACAGACGCAGCTGACAAAGAAATAATATTCTTGCCAACGACAACAACCAGGCAAATCCGCCCGCCGGAAGCGAAAACAACGGCCACGTTCGCCTACTGTATGTGCAAATGCTTCTGTTTGCACATACCATTTTTTGGCTCCATGGATTTTCGCTTAGGTAGGTAACCTAGTAGGTAACGGCAAAATCTAGGTAGGTAGGTTAGGTACAGGTAGCTCGAATTTCGCGCTAGGTAGGTTAGGTTAGGTTACCTAGGCCGAAAAAGGCTAGGTAACCTACTAGGTAGGTAACCTAGCTAGGTAGGTTGCCATCACTAGTTGTCAGCAATCGCGGTCGGTCGGTCAAGAAGCGCGCGAGCTACAAACGCGTGCTGTGGCGTAGACTTCAACACAATTACCGTACAATTCGGACGGGTGTGTTACAACCGGGAGTGTTGGGTGAAATCGAAAAACAAAGCGAATAAATACACCCACTGAAGGAACGAACGGACCGCAACTTCCTCGGCAGCCGCAAATTCTTCGCAGCTTTCACTCGGGTCGCACTCGCTGCCGCACTTTGTGTCTTGTGTCGTCGACACTGCTGTAGAGTGCAACGAATGTTGTGGCGTGGGGCGCGAGCGGAAAAGGAGGGGGGAGGAAGAGAGTCGTGCACAGATCGCCCGAGGCGAAAACCATTCAATTCAAACAACAGGAGCGGCGCGTTTCGCGGGCCAACGATTTAGAGACAATTTTGCACCTCCGCCGCCTGTGACGGACAGCGCGCGCGCACACGACACGTATTGTCGAGCGAGACACAAGGAAGTTGTTGGCGCGTTCTCGGAGCGCTTCGCCTGCCGCTCCTCAGGGCTCCAACGCAGGAATTTCCACGGCAGGAATCGGGACTTGTTGTTGTCGTTGGATGGCAATTGGCAATGCTAGGAGACCGACTCAACGGCCCATAATACATGGCAGACCCATCTCCATGTCGACCCGCCTTCTCGTCTAGAGGCACGCGCACACTGCACCTTGGCCTTGGCACACTCTACCTTTGTTGGATTTGGGGCGACGCTAGGAGGCCGTCAATGGCCTATATAACGTCCACCAGCCGAGCTACACTTGAACATACCGTACTCTGACAAGCTCCTCTCCAACTTCGGACTCCCAACAGAGCGGCAAATTTCCCAAGGACGCTAGTGACCCGCCGCCAACAGTCAGCAAGACGCCATAACGGTCAAAGCGACAAAACGGCCAAATGCAAAAACGGCCAGTGTCATAGCGGCCAAACGTGGCGTCATAACGGCCAAAAACTGCGTCCTGGAAAATTTCAAAGCTGCTTGTTCCTCCATTTTGTTTGCTGGTGTCTGTCGCATCCATGCATTCCTATACGCTTCTCAGTAACGCCAGTTGATCGGGCGACGAGAAGATTGCCAGCCTATGAGCCCAGCGGCTAGGGCTAGCGCTGTGAAGAAGGAAGTTCTGATTAGCGCAGGGTCCACGTTGCAGCGGTGGCAGAAGCTGCCGCCCCACAGAGACTTCTAGTTAAACTCCAGCACAACACCCGGCCGGCCTGCGAACACTGCTGTAGATGTGGGGGCTTGTTCGTGTGCGTGAGCACTACACCTTGTTCAAACTCAGCCATTTTAGCGCGAGAATCGATTGCAGTGCCTTCAGTCAATCCCACTTGTATGTGGGTCACCAGCATTCAGTCAATCTATGATACACTGTATGTACAGACAGGGTGTATCAAAACGATATGCACCCCCCCCCCCCAGGGAAATACTGGTTGGACGGATTTAGCTGATATTCAACAAAGACGTAGGCCCAACAAAAATACATGACCACATTAAATTTCATGAAAAACGAACAACCGTGCGTCGAGATATGAGCAATCATCCAAGGTACAGTGAAAAAACATTACTGCGTGTTTTATGGCAACAATTTCTCGCTGAATGGTAAACAACTGTTTTAAACGAGTGTCGAGGACCATGTCGCGCTTACGAAAGGTCAACGACACTGTCCAAGTGCGTCTCGTCGATGAAGCGGCTGCAGTGACTTTCCAAACGGCACGCGACGCAGGTGCACGGTTCATCACCAGAAAATGGGTGGCTCAGAAGCTGAAGCGATCGGAACGATACAGGTCACCAAGCGCTGGAACAGAGGGCTGCATGACTTGGCGATCATCGACCGATCTGACATCGGCCGACCACTGCTGATTCGCCAAGAAGCGGGTGAAGTGGTGACAGCAAGTTAAAATCTCCAAAGATCGAGCTGCCACAGGCTTACTGACAAGATTTATCACTGTGCGTTGTATGATTGCTCATATCTCGATGCTCGGTTGTTCGATTTTCATGAAATCTAATTTGGTGATGTATTCTTGTTTGGCCTACATCTCTGTTGAATTTCAGCTAAATCCGTCCAACCAGTATTTCCCTAGAGGGGGTGCATATAGTTTTGATACACCCTGTACCTATGACGCTGAAGCGACGCGTTTCATTCTGCATTCGATTCGAATCATAGCGTCCACCAGTCGGCCGTCGCTCCAGCAGAGGCGGCCACAGTGGGGGGGGGGGGACGAGTTACAGTCCGGTTGATCTAATTATTCAAATGTTTGGCAGTTCTGACGCCGACTTTGGCCGTTCTGTCGTCTGGCCGTTTTTGCCGATCGTTGGCCGTTATGTCGCCCATTCCACTGGGGGGGGGGGGAGACCTGAGTGGACAGCGGAGCGCGTGGGTAGCGTCCCGCGCCCACGCGAATAGGTACAGGACAGGGAGGGGTGAGTGCGTCAATCTGAACAGCTGTGCGGTGAGGACTGGTAGGGGGGGGGGCCTGGGACTGAGAGGGCCGTCCAACGCAGTCCGCGTTCGACAATGCCCCCAGGCTTCGCAGCGGCGTCCACTGGGATGGGCCCACTCGACGCTCTGGGCTTTGGACCTGTCTGTCTGTCCAACTGTCTCTATTTCTCATGCTCGGTGTGTACCACGGGAGAGCTGCCACCCAGCGCTTTGTCGCATTCAGTTTTTGCGCATTTTCATTCTCCACTGTTCTCCAAGCCCCTTAAATGGGAAACCTAAAGGGGAAATGGGAAAGGAAGCCAAGGCGGATGGGTGCAGAATCGTGCGCCGCCTAGTGGACCTGTCCTTTTTCGCGTGAAATGCTTATTTGGTAGAAAAGCTCAAAAATTTGACAGCCGGCGGCCAATTCTACAGGACTAGGATTGCGGGAAATGCTCCTGCATTCACTAGCGGATCCAGACGGCGGGGAGAGGGGGGTCTCTCCCTCCTGTCAGCTCAGATTGGGGGGGGGGAGGAAGGAGGGGGAAAGCTCAGGGGGAGAAAAAGGAAAGAAGGGCGAGCACAAGGGGAAATACCTAGACAGATTTTTACGTTTTCCTTGGATTAAGGCACCCAAAAACGCAAAATTGTCGCCTGCGGCGCTGTGGTTCTCTTCCAACTCACGTTTGAAGCGAGCTCAACAGTCCATGTTGGTCCATTCCATAGTAGTGTCTTTTGTGCGGTGAAACAAGTCGACCTTCTCCCCACCCTGTGTCAGAAAATCCTGGATCCGCCAGTGCGCCTGCGTGGCGTTGTCCTTGTGCAATTTTAGAGGCGTCCGAAAGTATGCTCGACAGACTGCCGACGGAATTGCTGCGCGGAGAGGTCGCGGCCTGTCTCGGCCTGTCCGACGTCGGCCGGTGCCGTCTCAGCGCCCGTCGCCTCCGCCGCCTCTTTCCTCACGACGACGTCTGGGTCGAAGGGCACCAAATCGCGTTCTCCTTCACAGTGCAGGCGAGCGATTTGACTCTTGCCCTGTTGTAGATGCGAGGCTACGACTAGAGATGATTTCGATTCTAAAAAAATGTACTTCTGTAGAAATGTACCGTAAATCCTCCAATAGAAGCCCCGCTCCAATAGTGTACCCGGGGGGCAAGTCAATTTTAAATTCGCGCCAAAATCAAATTTTGAATGCTACCCAGTTGCATTAAAAGTGCATGCATGGTGTGTAATCATGTGTGCAATACACTTATTTCACTTAAACTTTTAAATTCCGGCTACCTGTGTGCATTTTAAGGCATTTTAATGTTAAATTTTGCTGAAAAATTGCGCAAAAATCTGACGAAATTGGTAGTGCCCCCCCCCCTTCTTGAGAGACATTGAAACAATAGTGCCCCAGGGGCCCTATTGGAGGATTTACGGTAAAAGTGTATTTCCGCCTCGTAGATATACTAGACGGCAAGATGTTTAGGGAGTTTATTCCAGTCTGACTTCGCAGAAGAGCACCACGACTTCGGCTGTCACTGCGGAAAGCTGGGCCGGGGGCGACTTCGTGTCAATGGAGGACAGTTACCCATTCACGGCCAGCTGTCTGCGGCAAGTTCGCGACTCGCTCGCACGTCTCACGTTCCTCTTCCATCCTCTCAACGTGGCCGAAAGCTCCGTGAACAGCACAAAGCAAACCCGCTTCCTCACCGTCCTGGAGCGCGCTCTGGCAAACAGGTTTGCACGTCGCCAAAGAGTACCCATCCACGTCCATTTTGGTAGACTGATTTGCAATTAACGGTCTTCTGATCAGAGTTCTTCACCATTCAGAGGCAACGGACAGCTCTGGCCTCCCTTCTTCGTGCTCAGGCAGGCAGCTGGCTTGATCAAAGACCCCATGATGGGAGGTGATAGCCAAGGCCCCAAGAAGTCCATGCTGTCAGTCACCTCGACCTCCGTATGCTACGAATTTGGACCGGAAATCGGCGAACAGTTCGCGGTCGGACTCGAGGCCATACGTTGCTTTGCGAAGTCGCCAACGGAGCCGACCAGTTGGGCGCTCGTCGAGCTCATCATCGATTGGAGAGACGACGAAGGCGACGTCTTGGACTGCAGCGACCGCGTGCCTCTTTCGAGCGCTACCCGCTACGTTGCCGAGTTTCTGCGTGGAGTGGCGCACACGCTGGAGCGCCTCAGACTCCAGACCGTCTGGTGCCTTTCCGCCTCCGGGGAGGGCGTCTCTTTGCGTCTGCCCAAGCTGCGCTCTCTCTGGACGTACTCGCTCGTCGGCCGTTGGGCCGGCCGGGAAGCGCTCTCGGCGCTGGGCCGCGTCGCTCCCGGCCTCCGCCACCTCGGCGTCGGCCTCGTCCTCCTCTTGCCCGACCAGCGCGCGCTATCCTTCTGGCGTGGACTCGAGCAAGGAGGCCGCTCCTTTCAGTCGTTCGTGGACGGCCTGCCGAGTCTCGAGCTTCTCCAAGCGTTTTATTGCCACGGACCGGCGCCATTGCGGCCTTGCACGTGGTCGCCACATCGTGGCGTCCTAGCCGTCGGCGAGAGCGTGCGACGCGACGCCGCCTGGTCCATGGCGACCGTCATACAAGGCTGCATCGTCTGGCGACATCCCGATCTCTCTCTCTCATCGCCTCGCATCTACCTGGAGAAACCCGGAAATGGGCGTGCTGACTTCCGAGGAACTCCCGCCTGACTTCGAAGCACTGATCCTGGAATACGTTGAGAACTTTCAGCATCTGTACGTATAGAGTAGACTGATCGTTCTGTGCTCTGCTGGCGAAATTTGCAACAACTCAGGAATAGGGCAGGGAACAATGGCGACAACCATACGTGTAACTATTCTCAATTATTATAGTGAGAATTTATTGAGAATCGAAATACAATTGCGTATTTTGATTCTCAATGGCTACAGCACAAATTTCAGACGACTGGAATGTTGCACCAATTTTCAGAAAAGGCAGCAAAACCAGCCCAGCGAATTATCGACCTCCAATACCAGTACAGTCTGTAGAGTTTTCGAAAAAAATGATAAAGTCGCAATTACTTCAGTTCCTAAGCGTTGAAAATTTAATATCCAATATGCAACATGGTTTTCTTTCCAAACACAGCACCGTCACCCAACTACTAGAATGCCTGAACGACTTTAGACATACCGGTAGGAGAGCCTGTTGATGTTGCATACATGGACATTGTTCAGGCCTTTGACAGCGTGAGCCACACCAAATTGATCCACAAATTGCGTTGCTATGGTATATCAGCTAGACTAATTAACTGGATTGACAGCTGGCTTAGAAATCGTAAGCAAAGGGTGAAGATCAACAACACATTATCTGACTACTCGGTGGTTACCAGCGGCGTTCCCCAAGGCAGTGTCCTCGGTCCAGTTATGTTTCTTCTATACATTAACGACCTCCCTAAAATTGTCACACAGGCCAGTGTCAAGTTGTTCGCTGATGACTGCAAGCTGTACTTTCGCTGCAAAAACAGAGACGATCGCTTAGTCCTGCAAACTGCACTTGACGCTGGCCATCAATGGGCCACTGAAAATCAGCTACAATTAGCGGTACAAAAGTGTTGCATTCTACATCTGGGAATTCATAGCAATCCACAGGCTATGTACCGCTTAGGCGAGCACGTCCACAGCATTGCAGTCATGCGCGATTTGGGCGTCTTGGTCACCAAAAATCAGCTTTTCTGAGTAGAATGGCCATCGTTGCTGCTGTAAAAGCTAAAGGCTGATTCACAATTAACGGTCTTCCCATCGGTCTCGGTCTCGGTCTCGGTCTCGGTCTCGGTCTTCCCATGCTAAACAGCCAAGACCGATGCGAAGACCGAGACCGAGACCGAGACCGATGGGAAGACCGTTAATTATGAATCAGCCTTAACACAATGTTGAACTGCTTTCACACTCGAAACGAAAAACTGATTATTCAGCTGTTCTGCACATTTGTACGCAGCAAACTCGACTCCTACTCGTACTCTAGTACCTGCTTGGAATCCTCAGCAACAGGGCAACATTAAGATTGTCGAATCTGTCCAACGCACTTTTACTCGAATGCTCCCCTATTGTACTGGCTTGTCATGTGAACAACGTTTAGAGCGAACGGGTTTGGAATCTCTCGAGTTGCGCCGCCTCCACTCCGATCTCACCCTTGTTTACAAAATCATTCATCGTCAGGTTGGTCTCAACTTTGCCGACTTCTTAACCGACGCCCAACGATCATTCCTGAGGGGACACGATTTTAAATGGGCCCACCCAAAGCAACATCGGCAGTACAGAGCTCATTTCTTTTCTAGTAGAGTAGTCCCAGCCTGGAACGCCTTATCGTCAGACACGGTCAGCGCTCGCACTTTCTACATTAAAAAAACAAGCTCATCGCCGAAAACTTGTCCGCCTACCTGGTGGTTGGATTATTAAATCGCCATTTTGGTGTCGTCCAGCCACGTCCACACATTGCGCTGTTTGCATATCGTATGCAATGTAGGTACCCCTAGGCGCGTCGTGTATGGTGAAACGATTACGGCGCGCTTCGTGTATGTAATGTGCGCGTGTGCGTGTGCGTATGTATATCGTGTGTACAGCGTTTGTGGACGAAAACAAACAAGCAAACAAACAAACTGGGGTGGGGTTACTTTCCTCAGATATTTTGATTTCTGATAACAAACCTTTAGATGCCTTAATGGGTTTGATTCATTTTGATAGTTGGTGATTGCGTCAAATAAAATAGTCAAAAAAATTTGCGTGCGTGCGCGTGCGTGCTTGTGTAGCAAGGTATAAGATATAAGATGGGTACGGACAACGAACCAAGGATCGCAAGGTCGCGGCTTCAAAACCCACCGATGACACTGTGCTAGCTAGTCATAGGTGTAACTGGGTAGGGTGTAGGTAGGGTTCACCCCCCCTCAGCTTCGGTCAATCCTGCACGAAAAGTAGGACCACCCCCCCCCCCAGCTTTAGTCAATCCTGCACTGACTGCAGGTTACCCCTATGGCTGAATTGTGTTTCTCATACTTTCCAGGGTGTTTTTCAGGCCTGTGAGCAGCATTTATTGTCCAAATGTCAAAAATTTCGCCTGCGGCGCTGTATTTTACACACCTACAGACCATTTTGGAGTCTTTTGGGCGCGTTTTCGGCCAAAAAATCACCAAATGTTGTCTGCGGCGCTGTTTTTTTGCTCCAACTGACCATTTTTAGAGTCACTGAAGCGCGTTTTTGGCCAAAATTTACAAATTTTTGCCTGCGGCGCTGTGTTTTCAGCATTCACGAAGCATTTGCTAAGTCATTATTAAGGCTGGAAAAAGAGAAATTGTATCAGATTTGGCCGTGCAGGTCACCCCCAGCGACTTTTGAAAATTCCCAGATTCACCCCCCCTCAGCTTCGATGGCCAGTTACACCTCTGTAGCTAGTGCGCTTGCACGAGTACCCTTGTCTTGAGCAAGGGACGGACCCCAGATTGCTTCGGTCGGTGTAGGGCTTCGGCCCACAATCCGTGCCAGGTGGACGGACCCAAACAACCGCGTCAGAGCGAGTGGCGGTTGGGATGCTTTTTTTGGGGAGGGGGGTCTGGAGCAAAGGGGGGGGGGTAGTTAAATGGGTATAAATAAGGTCAAGAAGGTCAACATTTGCTCCCTTTTATCGCTTCGAAAATGACCCACCCGATTATCATTGATTGTTCACGGCATTGTGTGCCGTGGGAAGTTCTTTTTTCTTGCGTACAGTGTACATCGGTGCGTGCGGTTGACTACAAATAAGGCAAGCGGGCCAATTCCTTGCTTATGCTGACTGAATGACGACGCCAACACCACGACAGCAATGACGCCAACAAACGACATGTGCTGCCGCTAAATATTCTCGTGCGCTTTACAGTAATCAACTAGCGTACAACTATTAGAATACTGTGCAAAATAGCGGTACGTAAACATCGTAAACTTTTGTAGCAACGCTTTGCAAAGTTCGCTTTTTCTGCAAATAAATATCGCTATTCACTGTTAAATACATGCTGCGTTTTTGCTTGACGTAATTACTTGCAGTTGCAGTTTATCTAAAGAAATATCTAAAACGCAACTCCGCGTATTAAATGATGGGAATACTCGATCCATACGCACCATATGCACCATATGGACGGGGCCTTCGGTATTGTGGTACGACATTTTTTCCCTTGTTTCTCTATTTAAGGCTTTTAGATACGACATTATTTTTTGTTGATATTAAGTTTTTGCTTAGGCTTAGGGTTTGGCCTTGGATGAGGTTAGGCTTAGGCTTTCGCTTAGGCTTAGGCCTATGCTTAGGCTTAGGCTTTGGGTTTCGCTTAGGCTTGGGCTTAAGCTTTGCCTACGCTTAGGCTTTCATTTAGGCTTTTCTTGGGCTTAGGCAGCACACGCGCACGCGCAGATGCACGCACATGCGCCCACGCACAGGCACGCGCACGCGCGCACGCACGCACGCGCACGCACGCGCACGGGTAGACAGGACAGATAAAAGTGGCGGTTGCTTTTGGTCACCCGATAACCCAACCCCCGTTTTGAGATATAAGAAACGGAGAGACAAGAATAAAAATGTCGCACCGAAATAACGAAGGCTTTGTGCATATGGTGCATATGGTGCATATGAATCGAGTATTCCCCAAATGACGTATTGTTGCAGTATGGCTGCGCTAATTTTTACCACTGTTTAATTAAAAAAAATCGTTTCTGACGAGAAAAATATTCACAAAATGTCGTCGCGCTCATCCAGCTCGCAGAGCAGCTATTGCGGTCTGACGCCCATAGAGAGGGCGACGCAAGTCCGAGATGTGATTTATTTTTTATTATTTTTTTTTAAGTATTTAAAAAAATAAAATTCGAAAATCTCTTAGGAGATCACCCGCTTTGAGAGCGTTCACCCCTGCATTTACGCGATTTACGAAATTTTGGAATTGTATCCCGAATTGCCCGAAGTGCAGCAGATTCGAAATATGGTCGTCACTATTGAAGGTTTGGATTTTTTTTTAAAATTTTTGTTGCAGGATCGATTATTTGACCAAATAAGTCGTAGGTAGGAAGTGCTAACGGAAATAAGGACAATGGGGGTTTCTTTCAAAGGACAATTTCTTTCAAGAAGGTGTTGGGCTAAATTGGGATTTTTATTTTCTTTATGGGTTTTTATTAAAAACTTAACATGTGATCTGGAAACCATTTCCATGTACCCCTGGCTATAGACGTCCCGCATTTTTGTGGGAGAGAGCCCCCCTGGCTATCGCCATCCTAGACAATTTGCGGAAACCCCTCTCATCATCGAAAAAATTGGCAAAAGGTGCGTGTTTTTGTTTCCTTTTCAGCGTAGTGTGGTGAACCAAAAATGCCTACAAAGCACTATTCTGGCCTTATTTTGGCCCATTTTGACCTAGTCACCTAAGTACCCATTTACACGCTTTCCAATCTCCACAGTTTCCAATGCCGGACATTTTACCCAGGCATAGGTGTAGATTGGTCCAAAAGCCAGGGGGGGGGGTGTCTGGGGGTTTCGAGGGGGGGGGGGGGTCTAGAGCCATCCCGGATAAAATGACCGGGATCGAGAATTTTGGAGGAGGGGTGGTTTAAGTGGAGGATTTTGCACCATAATAACGTGTAAAATGGGTACGTTTTGGTCTAAAATGGGTCAAAATAAGGTCTAAATACCACTTTTCAGGCGTTTTTGGGTCATACTACACTGAAAAAGAAACAAAAACACGCATCTTTGCCCATTTTTTTTAATATTGAGAGAGGGTTTCCCGCAAGTTCTCCAGGATGGCGATGGCCAGGGGGGGGGTCGCTCCCGCAAAAAAGCGGGACGGCCATAGCCAGGGGGGAGGTGAACCCCCCCTAGACCACCCCTGAGCCCACCTATGTACCCAGGATGACTCTAGCTAGATCCCACTCGAAACCCCCAGAGAGACCCCCTGGCTTTTTGCCCAATCTGCACCTATTCCTACCACCATCTCCTTGGGCGCAGTTTTGGAACGCGCTCTGGAACGGGCATGCCATACACGCACAGCCCAATAATCGTAGAGTCACTCACCCGTGCGTGCACGCCAATTTCGCAACGGAAATCATTACAACGTGTAAGGTGCACCGTTCACAAGATACCATTGGCGTATGAAGCGTAAAAGCCGCGCTTTCCCACTGCGTGACAACCCTTTTTTGAAGTTTCCGTCACGCATCGTAGTCGACCGTGGTGGAATACGCCTTTTCACGTCTTATGCCAGCTGTGGTGCATTTCTGCTGTTCATATAGCGTAACGCAACTACCCCAACCCTACTCTCCCCCTTGTCTTGTGCATGGTTGGTTTATGTGGTAGCTTTTGATGCACGATTTAGGCACTGCATTGCTGCCTTAGGCCCTTGCTTGCATTGCCTTAATCCCTTTGCCTTCTCACTCTGGCCATTGTTGGGCAATTGGGGTAAAAGCAACACCCTGTTGTACTGGGGTATCCAGAGGCGTACTCGATTCGTGTAGCGCAATTTTTCTTCTCCATTCGTCAGTGAATAGCGCGTACGGCTGTTCTTCCACAAATTTGCGCCACTCACTTGCTTGCGCCTGGCTCGTTTTGCCCTCGACAACTGTTGCGCATCAATCTAGGCCATCTTCCAATCCCTAGTATCTCGGCACTAGACTCGATTCCTTTTTTAGGATGACGTTTTTTCTTCTCCTATGGATCATTAATTTATTGGCTCCGAGCAATTGTGGTCAGCAGCCCATTCGCCGAGCTACCAAAAACCCCCTTGCCCCACAGTCTGCTGCTTGTCTTCCAATCTATGCATCACTTCACTCTGTCTTCACCCCTAAGAGCTGGGGGCAAGGGACGCTCCAACCAATTTTATTACCCCCTGCCGTGCGCGCTGCTGCAAACGACCTTCCCTACTAGCATGGCAATTGTCCATTAGGACACACTTGCTAGCTAGCTAGCCAGATAGCAAGCAAGAAGAAGCCACACGGGAAGCTAAGTGAGCTACAGCGCTGCTGCTGTGTCTTTTCGATTCGAGTTTGCATGTCTGACTCATTTCTTAGCTCCCTGCCCCCAGCAAACACACTGACGTTTTTGAGAGGAAATGTAAGCTATAGATGGCTAGCTAGCTAGCTAGCCGTGTATGTCATCGCTAGCGTTTGCTCTGGCGGCAGCAGACGCATTCCTTTGTGTCTTGTCTTGCTTTGTGTGTAGTAGTGGCTTTGTGTGATGGTGTGATGCGTGGTTTATGTCGAGCTATGTGATAGGGAGATGCAATGCGAACATATCTGGCATGATGTGTGGATGGAACACCACTTGTTGACTGTGAACTTGCAGTTGCAAAGAAGTCGTAAAGATAGCACAAGTTGGAAATTAGGCTTGGTGCCTTTAGCAGCTGCCTAGATAGTTACCCTGGCTTCTCCTAGATCACGTAAGTATGCTCAGTATGATTCTGGCTTTGAATTCACCCTGAAAGTTGTCACATTCAGCTGAAATGAATACCACTCTAACACATTATGTGGAACTGTTTCATATATGTAGGTTTGTGCTTGTAGAACTGCAGATACAGTAGTGATAATCCTGGATAATTGGCTGCGCATGGTGGCTTCTTTGTGCGCTATTTCTGCCAACCTGTTGCGTGTAAGTTCAATGCTAGCACGTAGTGTGGGTGCAAACTGCGAATAGACCATTGTTCTAGTTGGTTGCTAGGGCCCCCAGCTGTTTATTAGCTTCCTAGTCTAGGTGTACCTTTTTCTGAAGCTAAGATATTGCCGCTCCATTGAGTTCTATTCACAGGGTGTCTTTCCATAATACTTCAGTCTAAAACTGGACTGTCTTCTCTTCTTCTTCTGTCTACTGCTTTGCTCAGCTTAGACAGCCACTCGAGGTCCAGTTATGATAGGCTAGGGCAGCAGTGCACGTGCAAAGGAGTCCGCTATTGGTGCGAAGTCGGCCCAGGATGTCACCAACAAAGGAGGATTGCTGTGCTCGTTCCATGGCTGAGAGTTGCCCACCGGTGGCTGTCAAACTACGGCGGAACTCCAACTGGTTCGAGAATATGCGAGCCAGCATTGTGGCCGTCCGGAGAAGGCCAAATAGGAGGAGGTCGGCGAACCCTGATCAGCTGTTGGCCAGATCACGATATTACAAGCACTGTGAGTTCTTGCAGAGAGCCAGAATGTGTGCCCAATTTGTCAGATGTGTACGGGACAATTGTTTGCAGGGTTGCACAATTTAAAAAAAAAAAGTTTTTTTTTTAAAAAAAAAATTTTTTTTTTAAAAAACAAAAAGTTGGATTTTTTTTTTAAATTAAAAAAAAAAAATTTCTCTGTTTTTGGGCAAAATTTAGCTTTTGAGTGGCAAAAAGGCGTTTAAATGGTGTTTAGATGGTACAATTAGTAGTTACTCATGCATAAACTTGCTTATTAGCACCAAAACCAAGCTCTTTTTGGGGTTCCCAACTGGTTCCCAACATAGTGCGATACCGTACACGACCATTTAGAGGCAGCGGCTTTGTCACCATTTGACTAAAACGATGCTAAATACGCTTCTAAAGGCTTTAGGGAAGCACTAGTACTTGTGTTTGACACTCTAATAGGCTAAAAGTATCTTATAGTACAGGTATTTGGCGTCTTTGATGGCTCCTAAGTCAATTTAAAAAAAAATTTTTTTTTAAAAAAAAAAATTTTTTTTTTAATTTAAAAAAAAAAACTTGAAATTTTTTTTTTTATGCAACCCTGATTGTTTGTGCCTTAGTCTAATGGTGGCACCGTCATGTCATGTTCACTCGAGCATAGGCTGCTGCGACAGATGTGATGGATTGGGAGGCCATGATCATCCTTTTCCCTACTGCTGCTTAGTCCTATGCCAATCCCCTTTCACACTCTGTCTGTCCTTCTGTTCTGTCCAATGTCATGTTCACGCATTGGTGCCTACCTCCACCACTCTACTCTTGCGTTGTACGCACACCAGTCGGTACCACCTACCTCGCACATGGACTATCCTGCTGTGTGTGGGCTGAGCGCGTGCAAAGACGCGATGGTGCAGCGAATCGGTCTCTATAAGATGTCAAGTGGCCAGCCCGGCCATTGTGCAATCACGCCTTAGTGGCCGACGGTGGGTTGAGTGAGGGTGTCCTAACGACATTGTATGGGAAGGCAGTGACCTTGGCAACAGTTGGAGGAAGGAACGACCGATTGTGTTTTTTCTTTCTTCTTGTTCGGCACATGCTGGTCTGCTGGCCAGTGCACTGGGTCGCTTAGCAACGCTGGATTGCATGCAGGATTTTATGCACCATTATTTTTGCCTGCCCCCATTTGGGAAAGTGCCCAGCATTCTTCTTGCTTGCATCGATTCGGTCTTTTTTTTTCATTATGTCCATGTCTGCTGAATGCAGTGAGCGATCACGTATATGCCTAGGTGGCAGGAAGCGCTCGCTCGCGTCTCAATTTTTTTCCTTTTGAAACTTACGCGACCCGCCCTCCCCGCCTGCCCATTCATGCCACCTCACCCATGTACAATGTACATACGCTCGCGCGCGCAAGGTAGAGGTTTCGCCGTCGAAAGGCTGCTGCCACCTCCTCTCCTCTCTCTCCAGTGGTTGGTTGGGTGGTGGTGGGCCGGAAAGGAAAGTGTAACAACCTCTCACTCCACGCTGGTGCGCAAGTTTGAATAGTTGAAAAAGTGTGCCAGCAGAGGATTTGAAACGATGCCGTTCAAGCGCGTCTATTCCAGTGAAAATGTGGCGTTGCTTCTGAGCGGAGGGCAGTGTACGCTCGTCAAATTCAGACCCATCTCTGAGAAGTCCTGTGGAGGTAGGGAAAATTTGCACTGATAGCCGACCAGCAGTTACCATATTGTGAGGGATTCTGTTGTCCATTAGTTCAGTGGTGGTAAAACCCTGAATCGGACATTTTCTAGTTTCCCCCTCACATTTTGAACTGTCAGCTGGTTTCATTATATCGACGCAGCGCTATTAGACGCGACATCTGTCACGCTCAATATCCTTCGCTGCCCTATCTGTCTACCCCAGCCCCAGCCCTTGCCTGACCCCAATAATCCATGAATATTCAAGCGACACCTGCCCCCCACTTCCTATCCTACACGCCAGTGTCGCATTAAGGCACGCTTTGATGACGACGAGGCAGTTAGTTGTATACGCGCTAATCCCCTCCGAGCCAATCGCGTGCGTATTGACGGATCAGAGCTGGCAGTCTGGTCCATTTTGGGGTTGGATTCTGTCTACGTTTGGTGCTGCAGCCAGCGTAGACTGTGTACGACAATATACATTGTACCTATGTAAGTATTGATCTGGTTACTAATACTAGAATATTTCTTCGGCTGACCAATGCGCCGAACTACGTCTCACGGAGTTGTTGCCGGGGAGCTGCCGCCGGTGTCACGGACGTGTCTCACATTGCTGGCTCTATAGATTTATGGTTGGCCTTGCCTCCCAGTTTTTTGCTTTGTTGCCCTGCGAAGGTCGTGGGGGGGGGGCAGGCAATTCGTCGTGTAACATTCCTGCTGTCGCTGGATTTTTGTTTCTCTAATAACAGCCCACCTCTTTTTCAAACGAGCCTATGCGCCATCGCGTCGCTTGCAGACTCGTTCGTGAACAGTCAGGAGTGGACGTTGGCCCGATCGGTGCAGGACCTGAAGCTGGGCGTGGTGGGCACCCTGGGCAGCGGCAAGTCCGCGCTGGTCCACCGCTACCTCACCGGCTCCTATCTCAGAGAGGAGTCCCCAGAGGGGGGTCGCTTCAAGAAGGAGGTACAGCTGGACGGCCAGAGCTACCTGCTGCTGATAAGGGACGAAGCGGGCAGCCCTGACGCGCAGGTTAGTAACACGCACGCACGCACCAGCACGCACCAGCACGCACGCACGCGCCAGCACGCACGCACGCGCCAGCACGCACGCACGCGCCAGTACGCACCAGCACGCACGCACGCGCCAGCACGAACGCACGCGCCAGCACGCACCAGCACGCACGCACGCGGCAGCACGCACCAGCACGCACGCACGCGCCAGCACGCACGCACGCGCCAGCACGCACGCACGCGCCAGCACGCACGCACGCGCCAGCACGCACGCACGCGCCAGCACGCACGCACGCACGCGCCAGCACGCACGCGCCAGCACGCACCAGCGCGCGCGCACGCACGCGCCAGCACGCACCAGCGCGCACGCACGCGCCAGCACGCACGCACGCGCCAGCACACGCACCAGCACGCACCCTTGCACGCACGCACGCACGCGCCAGCACGCACGCACGCACCAGCACGCACGCCACGCGCCAGCACGCACCAGCACGCACGCACGTGCCAGCACACACACCAGCACGCACGCTGGCACGCACATGCTTGCATTACAACTACAGTTCGTTGTTAGCCGCACACAGTTCGGATGAAAAGTATTGACCGACTAAGAGGCATTGTTAATTTGATACAGTTTTGGCTTGCAAAAGCAGCCTACTGAGTCCGGTTTTCAGAACGTGCCTGTACATAGTCGCGCTGTAACATGTCAATTCTGTTTGCTTGATTATCGATTTATTTGATTTCTCGATTGATTCTCTGCTTTCAGTTCACCCACTGGCTGGACGCCGTGGTGTTTGTGTTCTCGCTGGACAGCGAAGTGTCCTTCCAGACCGTCTATCAGTTCTACGCCAAAATGTCCCACTTTAGGAATCCGGCGGAAATTCCCATGATTCTCGTGGGCACGCAAGGTGAGTGAGTTTCTAGCTCAGAGTCGGTGCGTGCGCGTACGTCTGTCGGTCTGTTGGGGGCGTGCGTGCGTGCGTGCGTAGAGGTGCGTGCGTGCGTAGAGGTGCGTGCGTGCAGGTGCGTGCGTGTCTGCGTTTGAGAGACCATGACCATTTTGAATCAAATTACCGTACAGTATACGGTATGCAAATTTCCCCCCTCACACTACAGACTCAGTGAACGAGGTGGGGGGTCGCGTGGTGGAGGAAGCGCGCGGCAAAAAGTTGGCCCACGACCTCAAACGCTGCTCTTACCATGAAACCTGCGCTCAATATGGACTGAACGTGGAAAAGGTCTTCAGAGAGGGTAGGCGGTTGAATCTGTTGTTTTTTTTCTTCGAATTTTGGGAATATTTTTCTTTGGTGAAATGTGAGCGTTCGATGGAACTTTGAATTTTTTTTTTTGATTGCGGCGAATTCACTTGCGAAATCGATACTTCGAAATTACTGTGTGTGGTTGGTCGAGCAGTAGTTTCTATTGATCCAACACCAATTGCCAATCTGATTTGTACGCGCTGTGAAACATCTTTTGGACACCCTGCTTGGGCAATTAAGTTTTGATAATTATTTTTCTACAATAAAATCTGTAATAATACCATGGAACGGTGCCAAATTTAGTGACGTATACCGTATGTGGCGCGATGTAACGTCCGCAATTTAAAAGAAAAAAGTTTTTTTTTAACCTCGAACCCGGTGATCTTTTCCGTACGAAGAAAGAACCCAACATTCTTGGCTGACTCGGCTTTCAACGCTGCTGGCCTATTTTGGACTTTATTATTTATATGTCTCGTTTCAACCTATTCTTTCTTTGATTTGTTGGTTTATTTCAGCGTGTCAAAAGATCGTTACCGCCCGGCAAATGGCGCAGTTGACTTCCTTGAAGAAGAGCTTGCCGTCCGCGCCTACGACACCCAAAGCTGGTGGGGGTGGGGGTGGCACTTTTGTCTACCCCCCAATACCCCCTCAGCACCACCACCAAGCAGGCAACAGTACCCCTCTAGGTGGATATATTTCTGCAATTTTATTTTTTTTTGTGCTGGAGACAGCACCGGAATGCCCATTTGGGATGAAGGGCGTGAAGGGCGGGATGAAGGGATGAAGGGCAAACATTTTCCAGTTATAAGTGTGTAAATCTATGGGAAATTGGCCAATATTAGTCCGATTCGTCCCTCTTCCCTCTCGTCTGGGACCCCTCCGCCCCCTTTGCCTCCCCCCGCGACGTTCCCTGCCCCCAACGACAGCCCCCTGCCCCTTCTCTGCCCCCAACGCCTGCCCTCGGCCCCTTCTCTACCCCAGCGCCTGCCCCCGCTGCCCCCCTTTGCCGACCACGACAGGTGGGGGCACGCCCCCCCCCCCCCCCCCCCCCCCCCCTTTGGATCCGCTAGTGATTCTAGTGCAAAAACTGCTGACGAATGCCGAGCGCAAAGCAAGTGTGAATGAATTGTGAATCAGACCTTTCGCTAGGTGATTCGACCCATTGGCTCTTCACGGACACTTGTTTGCCGACACTGCACGCACGCGCGCACACACTCGGCTGCGATAAATGATCTCCCAACGCGATGCGCCATGATGAGCAATTTTTGTCTTTCAGCGCCGCCAAAATGTTACGAACTTTACAGTTCTGCGTTGCGGTATAATTTTCGTTTTTTTTTTAATATTTTTGTTGCAATTCCAGGCCACCAACACCATCGGTCCGTGTCCGCTCTGCCGACGCAGTCGCATTCGGCGGTCGATTTCGCCGGCGCCGGCGTCAGCAACGGTTCGACGACTACCGGTGCAAACCGGTTTGGATCCAGTCACCACCAGTTCGGCAGACTCCAACAGCAACAGCAGACCAATCTAGCCACGCCCCAACAGCACAGCGCCTCGAATTCGCCCAGCCGTCGCAGGGGTGCGTGCCGACCGCTGTTTTAAAATTTTTTTCAAAAATTCAATATGTTTTAGTGCCCAGAGAGCCGGCCAGCAGTTCGAGCGTCCAGCCGCCGCAACACCAAAGGTGGAGCGGCGCGGTGCCAATGCCGCTGGCGGCCTCCATGGCGCCTGGGTTGCTGCCCCAGAGCTCCAGCGCGCATACCCTGCAGCAAATCGGCTTCTGCAACCAGCTGAATAGCGTCATGGCCGCCGGCGACTTCTCGGCGTCCGTGGCACCAACGCCACCGCCTAGGAAAACGGTAGGTGCGGACATGGTCGGAGCCGTCTGGACAGCAGGGTGGTCTCCTCTGGGAGCTGTATGTCCTGGGCATCACTTGAGCTGCCGGCCAGCGGAACTGCATAAACCCGGGGGCAGTGTATTTATTTATTTTATTTTTGACGACAGCCACCTGGCACGGCACAATGGCCGTTAACTGGATCACAAGATCACAGGGCGGCGCCGGATAAATAACAGTGGGCGTTGTTCTGTCGCGAGGCAAGGCGGGCCCTCACCTAGCACTGATTTTTGGCCAAAGCCACGGTACAGCCAGAAACCGGGAGCAATTGTGGGTTAACCCCTTGCCCAAGGGTGTTGTCGTGGTTTTGCCCAGGAAGTAATCGAACCCCCGACCTCGCGGTCAGGAATCCAATTCAAGTGCAAGTTCAGTTCAAGTGCCAATTCAAACGGGCAGTGACAATTCCCGCCCGTTAGGGGAGCCAGCCCCCTCCCCCCCCCCCAGGATCGGGCTGACTGGGTCCCATCTCTCACTAGCAGCGGCCAGTTATGTGTGACCAGAGAGTGGCCCCCGCGACCATAGAAGCGGCCGACACACAAACAAACAAACTGCGAATCGATTCATTCATTGATTGATTCCCAGTAACCACGTGTACACGATGTGCCCACGCGATGTAATCAATATGCAAATTGGCGCGCGTGCGCGCGCACGCATTATGCGTACGGTTGTCATGGAACACCTGGAACTACCCCCCCCCCCCACCCCCTGTCCCTCTGTAGAGGGTACATAGGGTACTTTGTTGCTTTGAGAAGAGGAGAAATGTCGAAGAAATGTTGCAGTATCGATTGATATGGCTATGCCGACGCGATTGGTTTATTCGACATTAATACGACATGTTTTCTCTTTAAAATCGAAGCCTTGTACGGTCTATTGTTTAAGAAAATCTATCAAAAACGTTCTAAAATGGGCTCATTTTTTTTTTTATATTTTGAACATTTTCTTGTAGGATCGGGGCGGCGCATTGCGACTAGAGGATACGGAGAGATTCGATGGCCGAATCCCATCCGAGCCGCCCACCACGCCCACACAGACGCCTCTGTCGCAGCGCAAAAATCGCAGAATTTCCAATATTTTTGTGAGTTTTTTCTTTTTCGTATAACAATATTTGTGCACTCTTTCAATCGGTGTGCGTGTGTGTGCGTGTGCGTGGGTGCGTGCGTGCGTGCGTGCGTGCGCGCGCGCGCGAACTGGGACGCGCTCCCACGAAATGCAGCTAATTACGCAGCCCATTTAGATTTATAATTTCTCTATTGTTTAGCCTCTCAAGCAGAGCAACAAGGAAGAGAAATCTCAGAGCAATGGCGGCGCGGTGATGGGCTGTGGCAGAGCCATCCCTGTGAAGCAGGTAGGCTGGCTGGTGTCACTTGTACACCTATATGAATATATGCATGACATGCGTATGTACATCCGGTAATAAGTACAGTACTTGTCTCCTGAAATGGTGCTACTGTATTTGCTGGTAGTCTTGGTTCGAATCGACCCCCACCCAGGAATAGTACCTCCCAGCAGTTGGCTAACGTCTTTAATTAAAACTTCAAACTCTTCAGTATGGTCACATTTTTTGCCTTTACGTTTTTTTTATTATTGTTTTTGACGAAAAATTCAAATCAAATAACGCCACTGAGAGCCTCTTTCGGCCACATGGCCGCTATTACACGCTATTATTCCGCCCGCTTCCAACAGACTTTTCTCAAGCACGGCTCGACGAAAAACCCACCACTACCAAAATGTACGTTTGTACCTACCGTATAGGGCGAGCTGTGGAAGAAGCCGGCAAAGTCGACGTTCAAATCCTCGGATTGGAAGCGCAAATTCGTCTGTCTGCACGCGGATGGAAGGCTGGAGTACCACCCCTCTCTCAAGGACTACATGCAGGACAGGGCGAATCTGGGCAAGGAGCTGGATCTCAAGCTAGCTACCGTCAAGCTACCTGGTCAGCTCTTGAAGAGGAGGGGGGGGGGTATTATTGGAGGGAGAACTACAGAGGGAGTGTGCGCGTGTGTGCGTGCGTGCAGGTCTGGAAAGTGCTAATGTCCTGGCGAATGGAACGCGCTTTTGGAAAGGAAAAGTTGAATGAAGGACAGAAAAGATTGATAAAAAATAATGAATTATTAGCTTAATTAAACTATGCAAATGAATGTTCAGGCCAGAGTCGGCCACGGGCAGATGCAGAGAAGCAGCAACAGCGGCCAATTACAGTACCTCCCAGCGCCTCCTCTGAGAGTGAGTGCCTTATTGTATGTAGAAAGCCGCTTTTGAGAGTCTCTAAGTGCCGCATTGGCTGAAGAAATGTTTCATAATTGGCAATTATTTGTCTGCATAGCTGTCTGCTATTGCTGTGCGCATATGTAACTTGCCTTTCTTAACTTGGCGGGAGGGGGTAGTTGGAAAGGGGGTTGGAACTTTGAAAAGGGGGGTGTTGGCAGTTCAGCAGGAAATACAAAAGTGTTTGCCAAAAGACTGCGACAAAGTGTTGTTCTAATAGAAGTTTTGCGCTGTTAAAGGGGGGGGGGTGGAGTTGAATCAACTACCCAGAACATTCTTCTCATGGCAATATTCTTACGTCTGTCATCCCACCACCTCGTTTTCAGGCTCCACCTCTGCAAAGTTGACCGCCTTCGAGTTCCTCCTGGAGAATGGTCGGCAGCAGAGCTCGGCTGGTAGCACCGGTGGTGGGGCCTCTCTGTCATCAGCTCTGTCCACCACTAGCAGTGCCACCACCTCCATGAGTCACCTGGCCCTGGGAAACTTGGGCCAACAGACTGGCCAGAATGCCCGTGACAGTGGTGGCCACCAGCAGCAGAATGAGACTGCCGGCATTGCCAACAGAAGACGCAGTGCGGTCTTCCACCGAGATTCATCTGGAAGTGGAAGGAACTCCCAGCAGGCCATGACAATGGCCAATGCTGAGCAGCAACAACAGCTGGCGAAGCTTGGAGGTTCCAGCTCTTTTGGCAAAGGTATGGTTGGAGCAGCATGCATGACTTGACTTGTATTTATGAACAATGGAGGGGATGGACAATAGGGCTGACTGAATAAATATCAGTCAAAAGAAAACTGTAGAAAAATTTTGAGGGAGTTGTAAATACATACCCCTACCCTCAGTAAAAGCTGACAGTAACATTCAATGGTGACTGTGCTAACGTGGTTTTTGAGAAAAGGAGCAATCGTGGAATGTTTCAGAATTGATAGATATTTATTTGATACAGAGCTTCATTGGTCAGGCCTACATGAGTGCGATTGCCTTATTTTGAGTATGTTCTCTCTGATGCCGTGCCAGTTTGTGAGACTAATAGTTCTTACATTTTCTAATATTTGTGCATAATGCAGCGACATTTATACTGTTTTGTTGGCATATTTCTACTGTGTTCAGTCAAATGGGCTGCTTGCAATTGCAGGTGACGCGTCCAATGACAAGAAGAAGTCCCACAAACGTATGGGCAGTGGCGCCAGTGGGCGCGTCGATCAGGAAAATGGTAACTCAAATGTGCATATTTATTTGTCTTATTCCCATGAAAATAAAACGCTTGCTTGACACTATTACGCTTACTCATGTGAGAAAGATGGATCTGCTTGACTGTTGCTTGAGAGGATACCAATGCCACATAACGAAAGCTTTTTTCTGCAGAATATTTGGATTTTTAGATGCAATACAATGCAACAATATTCTTTTTTTTTCAGATGAGGAAGATACGGAATTTGTGATCGTCACTTTGGACGGCAAGCAGTGGCACTTCCGTGCCGCCACAATAGGTACGTCGGGCTGGGTTTCGTTTTGTTCGTGAAGGCATTTGTCGGCATGTCGTGTGGTTTGTGTGCTTCTTCAAGTCTTTTGTCATTTCCTCCATCTCTTCCCGTTTCCCAAAAGCCTTTGTTGTCCCTTCGCTGACTGTGTCGGTTCTCCTTTGTTATTTTCTCAATCAACCGCACGCTTCTGCGAACTGTTCAGAGGAGCGGGACGAGTGGGTGACCGAGCTCGACCGGACGATCTCGGAGCAGCTCGAGCGCCAACTGTCGTCCAAAACGACAGGCACGGGGGCCAAGGGCGCGGGGGGCAGCGCCCCCGGCCGGCCCACGGCCCCCCGGGAGCAGGCCCTCAGTCTCAGGGCGCTGCCCGGCAATGACCGCTGTGCCGACTGTGGCGCCGAAGGTGTGTTGTTTAATTTTCTTCGAATTTTTTCGCAAAAACGCGAGAAATGTTTCAAGCCGGCGATAATAGAGCACATTTAGGGGTGAAAACCACTGAACTGGAAGAGAAATTAAGGAAAAATTTGCAGGTGGCTGCAAAAAAAGGTGAATATGTGACGCTATTTTGTTAAAGTCCAGTTTGAAAAAGAGGGGTATTAATCAAGGCACGCCTCAAGCCACTTACGCTTTGCAGCTGATCAACTTCAGTTTGAACAAACCGTGTATAAAAACTGAACCAAACGCAGCAACACGTCACATATTTGGCATTTTTTTTGTGTTCGCGTGCATAGGAAGGTGCAGTGGCAATTATTAAGACCTACACACACTGCACTCACATATGCCGCATGACCGAATGCCACTTGGTTGTGAGACAGACAGGAAGGACCCCATGATCTTGCACATGGAACACGATGCACGCACAGGCTCGCACGCACGCATGCACGCAGGCATGCACGCAAGCACGCACGTTCACGCACGCACAAGATGTAAAATGGTGCATGGCACTATGCAAACGTTGTAGTTCATTGGGTAAAATGCCAAAATAGGAATGACAAATGGAGCCAGTACAGTATGTATGCCTACACATCACTAACTGTGGTGACAACCCACATGTCACAAATGTTAGCAGGGTGCCGATTATTTATCGAGGAAGTTTGGCTGTGCCAGGTCCATGGTAATGGCCAATGACAACGCATTGTTCAAGAGAGATGAGATGTGAAAGGGTTGCTGTTGCGTTTTGGCTGAATGAGGTGGCTCGCACAAAAAATGCCAAATATGTGACGTGTTGCTGCGTTTGGTTCAGTTTTTATACACGGTTTGTTCAAACTGAAGTTGATCAGCTGCAAAGCGTAAGTGGCTTGAGGCGTGCCTTGATTAATACCCCTCTTTTTCAAACTGGACTTTAACAAAATAGCGTCACATATTCACCTTTTTTTGCAGCCATCTGCAAATTTTTCCTTAATACAGTGTTTTTTCATAAGACTAGCATTGATACGCAAAACCTATGCAGGCACGCACGCACGCTCGCACGCATGTATGCACGCACGTGTGCGCGCCCGCAAGTACGCTCGCACGCACGCACGCACGCTCGCACGCACGTACATACAGACATACAGCAGCAGACCAGAACGCACACATGCCCCAGCGTACCAAAAAAAGCAAATGTAGCGTGTCCAGTGGAATCCCTCAATCGCAGTAGGAGACACGCATCGTATAGAAACGCGCCAAAATCGGTTCAGATAATCAAAAGTTATAGGCGATCAAAAAATCCAAAATCCGCGCTGATACAGTGTACACCCAGGCAAAGAAGTGTGCCGCGCGTTACTTGCAACTGGTCCGACGGACATGCGCATACGATGGCGCGATCGAAGCGTGTGAGCGTGTGTGTGCGTGCATGCGCATGCAGTTTTGCTATCGTGCTGCGCCATAGGCGGTACATTATGTGCGTGCGTGCGTGCGCTTGCAGTTGTGCTATATTGCTGCGTTTTAGCATAGTGATGTAAAGTATGAAAATGATCCCTATGACTAGGCGGTCAACTTTCGTGTTTTAACCGAAATGATCCGGCCTACCCACATCGAGTTGTTTGTGAAGCAGCCCATTTGAAGGTGTGCGTGCGTGCGTGCACATCTGCAGTGCCATATTGGTTCGTCGGAGCATAGCGATGTAAAGAATCAAAATGATCTACACGTGCAGGCGGTCAACTTTTGTGTTTTAGCCGAAGTGATCCGACGTACCCACATCGAGATATTGCAATTTTCCCAAAAGTGAAAATATTTTGGTGCGTCGGAGCGCGTTGGTACTAAGGAATGAAATGTTCCCCACCAATCGGTGATCAACTTTATTATTGACCTCAAAGCCATCCGAGCTAACCACTCCGAAATATCGCCGATTTTTATTAATTTCCCAAGAGTGTAGACATATTGGTGCGTCTTGGATGACTAATTTTTTTAATGGGGTCTATTCCAGGTCATGGCGATCAACTTTCTCCATTATAGCGAAACTCTCAGATCAACGGTTGAAGCGCCTATAGAGGACAAACTTTTGCCCAAAAAAACGACTATGTCCGAGAAAAATCGTCAAAATGGACCATAGCTACACATTGCCACGGCCTAGAGCCGAATGCTTTGGGCGAAAAGAATCCCATCATGAGCCGCCAACACCTGCGAAGTTTCATGCCGATCGAGAGTATCGTTCACGAATGGCGGTCCGAAAACCTGGCAGAGAACACGAAAAAAAAAAAAGGACGCGCTTTCGGAACATTTTTGGAACTATTGACCCCCTACAGTAAAACAAGGAAACGCGTTATGGCGCGTTCGATGCCCCAGAAGAAGGCGGTTCATTTGAGCCATAACGCGACGAAATCCGTTCAGGCAATCAAAAGTTATAGGCGATTGAAAATTCGAAAGTGCGCACTGAACAAGTGGTCACATATTAGGGTTGTACGCTGACACGTACACTCTGATACACTACTTTTAGCTGGGGGTGGCAACTAGAGCTGCAAACCGAAACCGGTATATACCGAAGAAAATGGTCGGTTTCGGTATATACCGATACCGAAAATACCGATATTTCTAATTTTCGGTATATACCGAAACCGAAAATACCGACGCAAATTTTTCGGTATTCGGTATTCGGTATTTTGGGGATTTTTGGTGTTACAAAACGCAATTTCAGTTGCTTATGGGGAGCGATTTGTGCAAAAAATAGGAGGAAACGGAGGCGAGAGATCGCTATTGACGTCAACTTCTGTTTGGGACTTTGCCGCGACGTGAAAGCGATGCTGAGGCAGTGGAAACGGGTCAGTGGCTGCTCTCCACAAGCAGCATAGATTTTTGACTACGTGCCAGTTGTCGCTCAAAAGGACAGGTCAATCTTCCTATACTATAATCACCGTGTCTGTCTGTCTGTATGTCCGCACTTTCCCCTGAAGCTGGGCGGGCCCTGGAGGGGTGCTATATGGGTCACAGCAATGGTCGTGTGCACCTCACGTGCAATTGCACTCGGTGGCCCTGCTGTACTTCCCTATGAAAAGTTATGCCGGGTTTCTATTTCTACTGGTGGCTGGGGCCTGGGGTGGGAGCCAGGTGGTGGGGCGCGTAGGCCTACACTGGGGTAGTTCGCACGCCGGGTTTCAGACCTGCAGCCCTCAAGACAAGAGAGAAATAAATTTTTGAAAAGTGAATATAAGTAACAAAAATCCATTTCTTAACACTGGGTCAATGGAGACTGGTGAGAATGGTGGCGCAATATTCCCAGTCTACCAAGGGTGTGCAATTGCATGGACTTAGTGGAGGACCGATCCGATTGGTAAAGTCCAAGGTCGTGATCGACTTCAACACCAAGTCCGTTGAAGACCATGTACTGGTCAGAGTGCGCCAGCGCCAAATTGTCAGTGAACAGTCCATTACCACTCTGAGTACTCGCACATGCACGCACATGCGCGCGCGCAGGCACACACGCACGCGCACGCACGCACGCACGCACTTTACTATAACCACCGTGTCTGTCTGTCTGTATGTCCGCACTTTCCCCGAAAGCTGGGCAAGCCCTGGAGGGCTGCTATATGGGTCACAGCAAAGGTCGTGTGCACCTCACGTGCAATTGCACTCGGTGGCCCTGCTGTACTTCCCTATGAAAAGTTATGCCGGGTTTCTATTTCTACTGGTGGCTGGAGCCTGGGGAGGGGGCAAACAGGTGGGGCGCGTAGGCCTACACAAGGGTAGTGTACACGCCTACTTTCAGACCTGCAGCCCTCAAGACAAGAGAGGAATAAATTTTTGAAATGTGAATTTAAGTAACAAAAATCGATTTCTCAACACTGAGTCAGGGAAGACTGGTGAGAACTGTGGCGCGATAGTCCCAGGGTACCAAGGGTGTGCATGGACAGAGTGGACTACCGATCCGATTTGGCAAAGTCCAAGGTCGTGATCGACTTCAATACCCCGTCCATTGAAGACCATGTACCGGTCAGAGTGCGCCAGCGCCAAATTGATAGAGAACACTCCCTTGTGACTCTGAGCACTCGCACACACACACACACACACATGGCATGGTCGAGAGCCACTAGGAGACCATGATGAAGATGGTCAGCGACTTACACTAGCGCGTGAGCGCGCGCCGAAGGCGCGCGCGAGCACGCTCACGCACGCACGCACGCACGCACGCACGCACGCACGCACGCACGCACTGGCGCGCACCTGTCGCGTTTAATACTAGGGGCGACGGGCGAGCCGCGCAAGCGGCGAGCCCGGAGGAGGCGAGGCGCGCAGCGCCGAGCCCGCTAGCGTCGCGAGCCGCGAAGCGGCGAGCGACCTAGCGCGTGAGCGCGCGCCGAAGGCGCGCGCGATCGCGCTAGTCCTTTACTATAACCACGGTATTCTGTCTGTCTGTCTGTCCGTCCGCACTTTCCCCAGAAGATGGGTAAGTCCTAGAGGGCTGCTATATGGGTCACAGTAATGGTCATGTGCACCTCACATGCAATTGCACTCGGTGGCCCTGCTGTACTTTTCTATGAAAAGTTATGCCGGGTTTCTATTTCTACTGGTGGCTGGGGGCTGGGGAGGGAGCCAGGTGGTGGGGCGCGTAGGCCTACACTAAGGTAGTGTACACACCAAGTTTCAGACCTGCGGCCCTCAAGACAAGAGAGGAATTAATTTTTGAAAAGTGAATTTAAGTAACAAAAATCTATTTCTCGACGCTGGGTCAATGGAGACTGGTGAGAGCAGTGGCGCAATAGTCCCAGTGTACCATGGGTGTGCACGGACTTGGTGCAGGACCGATCCGACTTGGCGAAGTCCAAGGTCGTGATCGACTTCAACACCCAGTCCGTTGAAGACCCTGCACTGGTCAGAGTGCGCCAGCGCCAAATTGTTAGAAAACAGTCGAGCGGGACTCTGAGGCACGCACACGCACACATGGCATGGTCGAGAGCCACTAGAAGACCATGATGAAGATGGTCAGCGACTTACTGCACAACGCCTTCTGTGTGAACACCACTGCACACAAGCTCACACCAAGCACCCACGCAGAGATGCTTCTCACTGACACACACTGTGGCATATGTACTGGTACACGACTTGCGCTTTTCACTCGGGGCGAGCTGCGAAGCGGCGAGCCCAAAGGAGGTGAGGCGCGCAGCGCCGAGCCCGCTAGCGTCGCGAGCCACGAAGCGGCGAGCGACCTAGCGCGTGAGCGCGCGCCGAAGGCGCGCGCGAGCGCGTCCTTTACTATAACCACCGTGTGTGTCTGTCAGTGTGTCCGCACTTTCCCAGGAAGCTGGGCAAGCCGTGGAGGGCTGCTATATGGGTCACAGCAAAGGTCGTGTGCACCTCACGTGCAATTGCACTCGGTTACCCTGCTGTACTTCCCTATGAAAAGTTATGCCGGGTTTCTATTTCTAACGGTGGCTGGGGGCTGGGGCGGGAGCAAGGTGGTGGGGCGTGTAGACCTGTACAAGGGTAGTGTACATGCCAAGTTTCAGACCTGCAGCCCTCAAGAGAAGAGAGAAATGAATTTTTGAAAGTTATTTTTTTTAAACAAAAATATATTTCTCAACAGTGGGTTGATGGAATGCGGTGAAAAAGGTGGAGCGATGCTCCCGCTGTGCGGAGGGTGGTTGTACGCTAGCGCATTTTTTTGAAAAAAAGAAAAATAAAAACAACCATATGGCCAGCCTAGGAGTCGAACCACTGACGCATGTTTACGAGTCCGTTACCTAACCTACTTCACCAATTCAATGGGCGTGCAACAAGACAAACAGGCTTATATACGCTTAAGTGTTAATGTTTGCGACCCGATCCATTGTAACTGTAGGTAAACACAATGCTCATCGAACCTTCTAGAAATAGAATGTTTGTTCTGTTCAATTAACCGCGTGTAAACATGGATATCTCAACACTTGCCTATCGAGGCTGCCTAGAACAGAGTGCGATACTTCCAGCATGCCAGGGGAGTGCAGGCACTCAGTGCACAATCTGATTTCGTGGCGTTCGAGGTCGAGATCGACTACAACACCCACAGCACCATGTACACGTCAGAGTGCGCCAGCGCCAAATTGTCAGTGAACAGTCCATTACCACTCTGAGTACTCGCACATGCACGCACGTGCGCGCGCGCACGCAGCAGGCACGCACGCACGCACGCGCGCGCGCGCACGCACGCACGCACGCACGCACGCACGCACGCACGCACGCACGCACGCACTGGCGCGCACCTGTCGCGTTTAATACTAGGGGCGACGGGCGAGCCGCGCAAGCGGCGAGCCCGGAGGAGGCGAGGCGCGCAGCGCCGAGCCCGGTAGCGTCGCGGGCCGCGAAGCGGCCCGCGACCTAGCGCGTGAGCGCGCGCCGAAGGCGCGCGCGATCGCGCTAGTCCTTTACTATAACCACGGTATTCTGTCTGTGAGTCTGTCCGTCCGCACATTCCCCAGAAGATGGGCAAGTCCTAGAGGGGTGCCATATGGGTCATAGTGATGGTCGTGTGCACCTCACGTGCAATTGCACTCGGTGGCCCTGCTGTACTTCCCTATGAAAAGATATGCAGGGTTTTTATTTCTACCGGTGGCTGGGGGCTGGGGAGGGAGCCAGGTGGTGGGGCGCGTAGGCCTACACTAAGGTAGTGTACACACCAAGTTTCAGACCTGCCGCCCTCAAGACAAGAGAGAAATTAATTTTTGAAAAGTGAATTTAAGTAACAAAAATCTATTTCTCAACACTGGGTCGATGGAGACTGGTGAGAATGGTGGCGCAATAGTCCCAGTGTACCAAGGGTATGCATGGACTTAGTGCAGGACCGATCCGATTTGGCGAAGTCCAAGGTCGTAATCGACTTCAACACCCAGTCAGTTGAAGACCATGTACTGGTCAGAGTGCGCCAGCGCCAAATTGTTAGAAAACAGTCGAGAGGGACTCTGAGGCATGCGCGCACACACACACACACACACACACACACACACACACACACACACACACATGGCATGGTCACACACACACATGGCGCAACTGTCGCGTTTAAAACTAGGGGCGACGGGCGAGCGGCGAGCCCGGAGGAGGCGAGGCGCGCAGCGCCGAGCCCGTTAGCGTCGCATGCCGCGAAGCGGCGCGCGACCTAGCGCGTGAGCGCGCGCCGAAGGCGCGCGCGATCGCGCTAGGTCCTTTACTATAACCACGGTATTCTGTCTGTGAGTCTGTCCGTCCGCACTTTCCCCAGAAGATGGGCAAGTCCTAGAGGGGTGCCATATGGGTCATAGTGATGGTCGTGTGCACCTCACGTGCAATTGCACTCGGTGGCCCTGCTGTACTTCCCTATGAAAAGATATGCAGGGTTTTTATTTCTACCGGTGGCTGGGGGCTGGGGTGGGAGCCAGGTGGTGGGGCGTGTAGGCCTACACAAGGGTAGTGTGCACAGTGAGTTTTAGACCTGCAGCCCTTAAGACAAGAGAGAAATAAATTTTTGAAAGTTAATCTTATAAAACAAAAATCTGTTTCTCAACACTGGGTCAATAGAGTCTGGGGAGAACGGTGGTGCAATAGTCCCAGTGTACCAAGGGTGTGCACGGACTTAGTGCAGGACCGATCAGATTTGGCGAAGTCCAAGGTCATGATCGACTGTCCTTTACTACAACCACGGTATTCTGTCTGTGAGTCTGTGCGTCCGCACATTCCCCGGAAGATGGGCAAGTCCTAGAGGGGTGCCATATGGGTCATAGTGATGGTCGTGTGCACCTCACGTGCAATTGCACTCGGTGGCCCTGTAACACACACATGGCGCAACTGTCGCGTTTAAAACTAGGGGCGACGGGCGAGCTGCGCAAGCGGCGAGCCCAAAGGAGGCGAGGCGCGCAGCGCCGAGCCCGCTAGCGTCACGAGCCGCGAAGCGGCGAGCGACCTAGCGCGTGAGCGCGCGCCGAAGGCGCGCGCGAGCGCGCTAGTCCTTTACTATAATCGCCTGGTCTGTCTGTCTGTCTGTCTGTCTGTCCGCACTTTCCCAGGAAGCTGGGCGGGTCCTGGAGGGGTGCCTTATGGGTCATTGTGATAGTCCCCTCCAGGTTACGTGCAATTGTACTCGGTGGTCCTGCTGTACTTCCCTATGATAAGATATGCCGGGTTTCTATTTCTACCGGTGGCTGGTGGTTGAGGTGGGAGCCATGTGGTGGGGCGCGTAGGCCTACACAAGGGTAGTGTACATGACAAGTTTCAGACCTGCAGCCCTCCAGGCGAGAGAGAAATATATTATTGAAATGTGAATTTAAGTAACAAAAATCTATTTCTCATCACTGGGTCGATGGAGACTGGTGAGAACTGTGGCGCGATAGTCCCAGTGTACCAAGGGTGTGTACGGACTTTGTGCAGGACCGATCCGATTTGGTGAAGTCCAAGGTCGTGATCGACTTCAACACTGAGTCCGTTGAAGACCATGTACTGGTCAGAGTGCGCCGGCGCCAAATTGATAGAGAACACTCCCTTGTGACTCTGAGCACTCGCACACGCACACACACACACACACATGGTCGAGAGCCACTAGAAGACCACGATGAAGATGTTAGCGACCGACTGCTCAAAGCCTTCTATGTGAACACCACTGCACACAAGCTCACACGGTCGTCTGGTCTGTCTGTCTGTCTGTCCGCACTTTCCCCCGAAGCTGGGCGGGTCCTGGAGGGGTGCCTTATGGGTCATTGTGGTAGTCCCCTCCAGGTGACGTGCAATTGTACTCGGTGGTCCTGCTCTACTTCCCTATGAAAAGATATGCCGGGTTTCTATTTCTACCAGTGGCTGGGGGTTGGGGCGGGAGCCACGTGGTGGGGCGCGTAGGCCTACACAAGGGTAGTGCACATGACAAGTTTCAGACCTGCATCCCTCAAGACGAGAGAGAAATAAATTTTTGAAATGTCAATTTAACTAACAAAAATCTATTTCTAAACACTGCTTCAATGGAGACTGGTGAGAATGGTGGCGCAATAGTCCCAGTCTACCAAGGGTGTGCATGGACTTAGTGGAAAACTAATCCGACTTGGTGAAGTCCAAGGTCGTGATCGACTTCAACACCCAGCCTGTTGAAGACCATGTACTGGTCAGAGTGCGCCAGTGCCAAATTGTTAGAAAACAGTCCAGTGGGACTCTGAGGCACGCACGCACGCACACACACACATGGAATGGGCAAGAGCCACTAGAAGACCACGATGAAGATGTTAGCGACCGACTGCTCAAAGCCTTCTATGTGAACACCACTGCACACAAGCTCACACGGAGCACCCACACAGAGATGCGTCTCACTGACACACACTGTGGCATATGCACTGGCAGACGCTTGCGCTTTTCACTAGGGGCGAGCCGCGAAGCGGCGAGCCCGAAGGAGGCGAGGCGCGCAGCGCCGAGCCCGCTAGCGTCGCGAGCCGCGAAGCGGCGAGCGACCTAGCGCGTGAGCGCGCGCCGAAGGCGCGCGCGAGCGCGCTAGTCCTTTCCTATAACCACGGTATTCTGTCTGTCTGTCTGTCTGTCCGTCCGTCCGCACTTTCCCCAGAAGATGGGCAAGTCCTAGAGGGGTGCTATATGGGTCATTGTGATGGTCATGTGCACCTCACGTGCAATTGCACTCGGTGGCCCTGCTGTACTTCCCTATGAAAAGTTATGCCGGGTTTCTATTTTTACTGGTGGCTGGGGGCTGGGGCGGGAGCCAGGTGGTGGGGCGCGTAGGCCTACACAAGGGTAGTGTGCATGCTGAGTTTTAGACCTGCAGCCCCCAAGACGAGAGAGAAATAAATTTTTGAAATGTGAATTTAAGTAACAAAAATCGACTTCTCAACACTGAGTCAATGGAGACTGGTGAGAACTGTGGCATGATAGTCCCAGTGTACTAAAGGTGTGTATGGACTTAGTGCAGGACCGATCCGATTTGGCGAAGTCCAAGGTCGTGATCGACTTCAACACCCAGTCTGTTGAAGACCATGCACTTGTCAGAGTGCGCCAGCGCCAAATTGTTAGAAAACAGTCGAGCGGGACTCTGAGGGACGCACACACACACATGGCATGGTTGAGAGCCACTAGAAGACCATGATGAAGATGGTCAGCGACTTACTGCCCAACGCTTTTTGTGTGAACACCACTGCACACAAGCTCACACCCAGCACCCACACAGAGATGCTTCTCACTGACACACACTGTGGCATATGTACTGGCACACGACTTCGACTTGCGCTTTTCACTAGGGGCGAGCCGCGAAGCGGCGAGCCCAAAGGAGGCGAGGCGCGCAGCGCCGAGCCCGCTAGCGTCGCGAGCCGCGAAGCGGCAAGCGACCTAGCGCGTGAGCGCGCGCCGAAGGCGCGCGCGAGCGCGCTAGTATACTCTAATCGCCCTGTCTGTATCTGGGTCCGCACCTGGATCTCTCGAAGGAGGGATGGTAGGAGGGTGGTATATGTGTTGTAGTAATAGTCGGTAGGTGGTGACGTGCAATTGCGCTCGGTGGCCCTGCTGTACTTCCCTATGAAAAGATATACAGGGTTTCTATTGCTACTGGTGGCTGGGGGCTGGGGCGAGAGCCAGGTGGTGGGGCGCGTAGGCCTACCCACGGGTAGTGTGCACGCCGAGTTTTAGACCTGCAGCCCTTAAGACAAGAGAGAAATAAATTTTTGAAAGTTAATCTTATAAAACAAAAATCTGTTTCTCAACACTGGGTCAATAGAGTCTGGGGAGAACGGTGGTGCAATAGTCCCAGTGTACCAAGGGTGTGCACGGACTTAGTGCAGGACCGATCAGATTTGGCGAAGTCCAAGGTCATGATCGACTGTCCTTTACTACAACCACGGTATTCTGTCTGTGAGTCTGTGCGTCCGCACATTCCCCGGAAGATGGGCAAGTCCTAGAGGGGTGCCATATGGGTCATAGTGATGGTCGTGTGCACCTCACGTGCAATTGCACTCGGTGGCCCTGTAACACACACATGGCGCAACTGTCGCGTTTAAAACTAGGGGCGACGGGCGAGCTGCGCAAGCGGCGAGCCCAAAGGAGGCGAGGCGCGCAGCGCCGAGCCCGCTAGCGTCACGAGCCGCGAAGCGGCGAGCGACCTAGCGCGTGAGCGCGCGCCGACGGCGCGCGCGAGCGCGCTAGTCCTTTACTATAATCGCCTGGTCTGTCTGTCTGTCTGTCTGTCTGTCCGCACTTTCCCAGGAAGCTGGGCGGGTCCTGGAGGGGTGCCTTATGGGTCATTGTGATAGTCCCCTCCAGGTTACGTGCAATTGTACTCGGTGGTCCTGCTGTACTTCCCTATGATAAGATATGCCGGGTTTCTATTTCTACCGGTGGCTGGTGGTTGAGGTGGGAGCCATGTGGTGGGGCGCGTAGGCCTACACAAGGGTAGTGTACATGACAAGTTTCAGACCTGCAGCCCTCCAGGCGAGAGAGAAATATATTATTGAAATGTGAATTTAAGTAACAAAAATCTATTTCTCATCACTGGGTCGATGGAGACTGGTGAGAACTGTGGCGCGATAGTCCCAGTGTACCAAGGGTGTGTACGGACTTTGTGCAGGACCGATCCGATTTGGTGAAGTCCAAGGTCGTGATCGACTTCAACACTGAGTCCGTTGAAGACCATGTACTGGTCAGAGTGCGCCGGCGCCAAATTGATAGAGAACACTCCCTTGTGACTCTGAGCACTCGCACACGCACACACACACACACACATGGTCGAGAGCCACTAGAAGACCACGATGAAGATGTTAGCGACCGACTGCTCAAAGCCTTCTATGTGAACACCACTGCACACAAGCTCACACGGTCGTCTGGTCTGTCTGTCTGTCTGTCCGCACTTTCCCCCGAAGCTGGGCGGGTCCTGGAGGGGTGCCTTATGGGTCATTGTGGTAGTCCCCTCCAGGTGACGTGCAATTGTACTCGGTGGTCCTGCTCTACTTCCCTATGAAAAGATATGCCGGGTTTCTATTTCTACCAGTGGCTGGGGGTTGGGGCGGGAGCCACGTGGTGGGGCGCGTAGGCCTACACAAGGGTAGTGCACATGACAAGTTTCAGACCTGCATCCCTCAAGACGAGAGAGAAATAAATTTTTGAAATGTCAATTTAACTAACAAAAATCTATTTCTAAACACTGCTTCAATGGAGACTGGTGAGAATGGTGGCGCAATAGTCCCAGTCTACCAAGGGTGTGCATGGACTTAGTGGAAAACTAATCCGACTTGGTGAAGTCCAAGGTCGTGATCGACTTCAACACCCAGCCTGTTGAAGACCATGTACTGGTCAGAGTGCGCCAGTGCCAAATTGTTAGAAAACAGTCCAGTGGGACTCTGAGGCACGCACGCACGCACACACACACATGGAATGGGCAAGAGCCACTAGAAGACCACGATGAAGATGTTAGCGACCGACTGCTCAAAGCCTTCTATGTGAACACCACTGCACACAAGCTCACACGGAGCACCCACACAGAGATGCGTCTCACTGACACACACTGTGGCATATGCACTGGCAGACGCTTGCGCTTTTCACTAGGGGCGAGCCGCGAAGCGGCGAGCCCGAAGGAGGCGAGGCGCGCAGCGCCGAGCCCGCTAGCGTCGCGAGCCGCGAAGCGGCGAGCGACCTAGCGCGTGAGCGCGCGCCGAAGGCGCGCGCGAGCGCGCTAGTATACTCTAATCGCCCTGTCTGTATCTGGGTCCGCACCTGGATCTCTCGAAGGAGGGATGGTAGGAGGGTGGTATATGTGTTGTAGTAATAGTCGGTAGGTGGTGACGTGCAATTGCGCTCGGTGGCCCTGCTGTACTTCCCTATGAAAAGATATACAGGGTTTCTATTGCTACTGGTGGCTGGGGGCTGGGGCGAGAGCCAGGTGGTGGGGCGCGTAGGCCTACCCACGGGTAGTGTGCACGCCGAGTTTCAGACCTGCAGCCCTCAAGACGAGAGAGAAATAAATTTTTGAAAAGTGAATTTAAGTAACAAAAATCTATTTCTCAACACTGGGACAATGGAGACTGGTGAGAATGGTGGCGCAATAGTCCCAGTGTACCAAGGGTATGCATGGACTTAGTGCAGGACTGATCCGATTTGGCGAAGTCCAAGGTCGTGATCGACTTCAACACCCAGTCAGTTGAAGACCATGTACTGGTCAGAGTGCGCCAGCGCCAAATTGTTAGAAAACAACCGAGCGGAGCTCTGAGACACGCGCACACACACACACACACACACACACACACCTACACACACACACACACACACACATGGCATGGTCGAGAGCCACTAGAAGACCATGATGAAGATGATCAGCGACTTACTTTCTGCCCAACGCCTTCTGTGTGAACACCACTGCACACAAGCTCACACCCAGCACCCACACAGAGATGCTTCTCCTCACTGACACACACTGTGGCATATGTACTGGCACACGACTTGCGCTTTTCAGTAGGGGCGAGCCGCGAAGCGGCGAGCCCAAAGGAGGCGAGGCGCGCAGCGCCGAGGCCGCTAGCGTCGCGAGCCGCGAAGCGGCGAGCGACCTAGCGCGTGAGCGCGCGCCGAAGGCGCGCGCGAGCGCGCTAGTCGACACTACTCCCGATAATTCTGTCAACTTATGAGGGTTAGCGCGTCAGCGTCTGAATCATACCTGTAACTGGGGTGGGGTTTGGGGGGTTTCCCTCCCCCCCCCAGGTGCTGAGTTTGACCCTACCCACACCCTCTCCAACCCCCCCCCCAGGTTGTCCTGAACCCCCACCCAGACCCCCCCAGACGTTTTGGAAACTTTCTACTACATACTATAATGCAAAATAAATGCGTTTTGTACAGTGTTTTTGAGCAAGAATCGACCCGAAAGTGTCAATTTTGCGTTATTTACAGTGTATTTTGACTAAGAAGTACCTATTTTCAGGTTTTTACAGTGTATTTTTGACTAAAAATAGACCAAAAATTGCCTATTTTTCTGACCAGACCCCCCCTCCTCCAGATTTTCACCCCACCCACCACCCCCCCCCCCCAGGAAGTGCCCGAACCCTCCCCCCCCCCAGGTCCAATTCCCGGTTACAGGTACCTAAATTTCTCTGTTTGTAGAGTTGTAAGCCTAAGTGCATGCCCAGGATACATATGTACACTGTATATGAGGCCACTATCATGCGAGAGGCATTTTTCATCGGCTCGCCTGATCTACAGTGATCGCCACAAAAAGCGCTCAATGCTAGCAAAGCCAAGCAGCTGCTGTATTCTTCTGCAAGGCTTTCCTCCGGTGCCCCAGGAGACTTAGAAGGAGATACTGGCGGAAAGCGAAGATCAAGATGATAATTTGTCCCATCGCGAATGCTTATATCTAAATACCGAATCCCGAACCGAATACCGACAATACCGAAATTATCAGATGCGGTATATACCGTACCGAAAAATACCGACCACTCTCAATTTCGGTATATACCGATACCGAAAATACCGAACATTTGGTCGGTTTGCAGGTCTAGTGGCAACCCCCCCCCCTCCCCCGCCACTATTACATACATGTATGGCACGAACGCACGTGCAGGCCCACAAAGAAACTCACACCATACAGCCACAGATAGTGGGCGCAGTGGCGGATCCAGGAGGGTGGGGCAGGGGCTGTCCCCAGTCCCCCTCCTGCGCACGACCATTATAGTTACCCATATGCCCCCCCCCCTCACTGCCTCACCCCAAAGAGTTATACAGGCCCTTCTGCGATATCTGCCCCCCCTCCCTCAGAAAAAATGTCTGGATCCGCCACTGAGTGGGGCGAGCTGGCTCAAGAATACTCGAAAATGTTTCAAGACTGCTATATAGAAGCACGGAATCTGTTTTGCGTACTCCACTCGGTCTCTGCCCCACTCGCTCATGTACACACACATACATGCACGCACGCACGCACGCACGCACGCACGCGCAGACGGGGTGGGGGTTGTTCCAGACCCGTCTTGGGCGAGCCTGAATCGCGGCGCGCTCATTTGCATCGACTGCAGCGGCGTCCACCGCAAGCTCGGCTCTCACGTCTCGCGCGTTCGATCTCTGAAACTCGACGAACTACCGTAAGCTCCTTTCTTTTTCTAGATACATTTGCATATTGTTGTTCAGAGGTCAAAATGCTAGTGTGTCCGTGCGTGCGTACCGTAAACCCTATAATTAGCCCCCCCCCAATAATTAGGCACCCTCTAAGACCACTTTGAGTTGGACCGTCGTGTGAAAAGCACAATTAAGTCTGGGTGTATGTATGGTCGTGTATGTGTATGTATGTGCATGTGAGACTGTGTGAGAGTGTGTTGGAGTGTACCAATGTATGTGTGCAGCGTCTTTTTCCCTTGAAAATCGCCTCCACGCGCCTTTCCGCCCACAAAGCTTCCCACACCTCGACACTTCCAGTTTATAATCCCCCACCTCTAATTAGCCCCCCCCCCCCTATAACTATACACCCTCCTAGAGCTGGAACGAAACAATTAGCCCCCGAGGGGCTGATTATAGGGTTTACGGTAATTAGTTCATTACCAATTAACTAATCAGCCAACAACTGCGCGATTCAGTCTCGAGCACTACGGCATCATGAGCTGTCTGGGCAATCGGTTCTGCAACGCGCTCTGGGAGGACCCTGATCTGGTTGCCGAAAGTCACCTCGTCAAGCCCCAGCCCACCTCTAGCACGTGAGATAATTTTTGCATGGACCTACGCACGCACGCACGCACATACGTACACGCAGGCGACACGCACGCACGCGCGCACTCATCGGCACGCACCCACGCACGCCCCGGCACGCACGCACGCACGCACGCACGCACGCACGCACCGGCATGCACGCACACAAACACACGCAGTCACGCGCGCACGCCCCGGCACGCACGCACTCACGCACCGACACGCACGCACGCACCGGCACTCACGCACCGGCACGCACGCACACACTCCTCAACGGGCGCTCTGTCGCTCGCGCAGGGCCGAGAAGGAGGCGTGGGTGCGGGCGAAGTACGCCCGGCAGGACTTCCTCCGGCCGGCCGGGGACGCGCCGCGGACGTCGAGCGGCCTCTTCGACGCGCTGCTCAAGGCGGTCGTCGACAAGCGCGTCGACCGCCTCCTGCAGCTGCTGGCGCTCGCCGAGCTGCACTCCTCGAGCTGCACCACCACCACCACCACCGAGCCGCAGGTCTCGCCCAGACAAGACGGTGGTGACGAGCGGGAGGAAGACGAAGACGGGCATCACGAGCTGGAGCAGCTGGTCAACGCGACGGTCAACTCGCGCGACCGCAGGACCCCACTGCACCTCGCCTGCAGCGTCGGCAGCCCAGAAGTGGCCCAGCTGCTCGTCTGGGTGAGCGGTGTATTTTCCAGATAAAATGCTCGTTGTAACTTGTAGCCATAGGTGGTCGTAAAGTCGCGACATTGGAGGGTCATAGGTGACCCAAGATTTCTGTGCCCAAACCACCGCTGAAATGGGCCAGCAACCCAATATATTTCAACACGGTCCCCCTCCCCCCTCCTTCGAAATCCGTTGTTGTCCGCCAAACGTTTCGAGTCCGCGATATAGCACGAGGGAGGGCTGGTAGTATTCACTTTCTTTCTGTCCGATGGGCATTGCGAATTGATGAGGTACGCGCACTGGGAACGGGAGTATTGGCACGCACGCACGCACCGGCACGCACGCATTGGGGCAGCGTGTTTGCAGTACAAGGCGGACGCGCGCGCGCTGGACCAGGAGGGCCGGTCGGCGCTGTGGTACGCGCAGCAGGGCGGCAGTCAGGCCTGCACCGAGCTCCTCCTCGCCGCCGGCCTCGACGCCAACTACGGACTGCCCTCACCGCCCATGCGCCCCCAGCCGGCGGCCAGCCGGCCCGCTTCCCAAGCCTCCGCCGACCATGTATAGCGCGCGGGCGCCTCATGTTGTAGTGGCAGGCAGGCAGCATTCCCCACCCCCCATTACGTTACAGGAAGCCAGTGTTGTTTCTACAGCCACCCCTCGCACTAGAGGGCGCCTCTTTCAGTATCGATCTGCGTCGGTTGTTTGCGCCCGCCAGCCGAATTTCTGTCCAAAGAAAGACAACCCGCTGTCTGTCAGCGACTCTTGTGCAACGAGAAACGCGTTCTAAGGTGTGCGTGCGTGCGCGTACGTGTGTGCGTTGGCGCCCCCCCCCCCTCGGCTGCGCCAGGTTTTCCTAGCGATTTCAAATTCCCTACATACAGTGTGCGCTGTTGTTGTTGAGGTCATAATTAATGAATGTGCTAATGACGACAATACGTGCCGTCTCTACCGTGTGTCCGTGCGTTCGCGTACGTGTGTGCAGCAGCACCGTTCTTCTCTCTGTGTTCCGCCAGTCTGTGCTGTACATAGAAGAAACCGTTTAATGATGTTCCAAACCCGTAATTCCGACCTGGAAGGTCGTGTGTGCGTGTGGGTGTGCCCGTTTTCGATTGCTTCCGGTCAGTTTTGTTCCCCTGAGCGCATGTCTACAGAGCGCGTGCTTTGTGTTCGCTCGCACATACCTTAAACCCTATTTTTCGCCCCCCCCCCTATAATTATACACCCTCCCAAGACCACTGAGTTTATACGCCCCCCCCCATAATTGTAGCCCTCCCTAAATTGACCATCGTCTAAAAGGCAACATTTTCCATGTCTGGGACCGGGGTGTATGTATTGGTCGCGTATGTGTATGTACATGTATCTGCATGTGAGACTGTGAGAGTGTTAGAGTGTACCAACGTGTGTGCGTAGCGTCTTTTTCCCTTAAAAATCGCCTCCGCGCGCCTTTTCGCCCACAAAGCGTCCCACACATCGACACTTCCAGTTAAAGCGTCCCGTATAATTTACATACACCCTCCTAGAGCTCGAACGAAACAATTAGCCCCTAGGGGCTGATTATAGGGCTTACGGTATGTGCAAGGTACGTATTTGAATTCTAGGGCAGCGTGCGGCCTCGTCATAGAGAATCGGCCTCCTGTACGCACGGTGTTGGGGTTCGATTCTTGATGGATCCACTAGTTAGGACTTTCCTTGTGATGAATTTTCTCGTGCCGTCGCTGCCGTCTATTACAGATGGCGTTCTTCCTAATGTCTTTGGCTAATTACGCAGCTCTAGACGGGAAGGTGTCATGGAGATGGGTACCTATGCTATGTGGGCCATCTACGCCTCCTAGCGTCGTTGCCCCAAATCCAACAACCAACAATTCGAATTCAAAATGCAGTTCTGAATTTCTGAATTCAATTCTGAATGCGCTTTTGCGCAGCGCGGAAGCTCAGGACAGCAGCAGCAGCAGCACAGAAAATGGGAACGGGAAGCTGGAAGCCACCGAAGACTGGGATGGGAGCGCAGAGGTAAAATCGGAATCGTGAACTAGGATCTGAATCGTTCTATCGTGCGCCGCCGTCTCCGCTGCCATTGTTGCCCGTCGGATCCGTGGGACAGCCGATGCCGAGCGAAGTGCAGAATCCGCGCTTCGCTCTTGGCGTCTCCGGCTCTGCAAAGGCCCCAGTAGACCTACCGTAAATCCTCTAATAGTGCCCCGGGGCACTATTCTTTCTGTTTCAAACTCTACCCAGGCGCGCTCTTTGAGTTCGAGATGTATTGCGTTCCTTACATACCTAGGTAGGTGATTGACAGTTCAAAGTACAGCTGAAATGTCGGTCATAAAAGCCCGTGGGACACGGACACGCAAATGTCCGGGCCCGAATTATAACCATGGACCTTTCGCAACGGATGCAACTCAAAACTGAAGTACACAGTCAGAAAACGCTACTATAAACGCTACTATAGCACAATTGAAGAGTTGTGGAAACAAGGCGATTGCAGTGCTGGGATTCGAACCCAGGTCTCAGAGATTCCGGTTCTGGATACAAGATCTACACTATTTTAAACGTTATCAAAGTTGTTTAAAATGACGCGTCAACGTTAAAGACGACGACGGTGGTAAATCGATAACTAAAACAATTGATAATTAAACAAAAACTGTTTACCGATATCCGTCCTTAGCGCTGCGCGGAATTTGCGCAAGACGCGCCATTTCAAATGCAGTAAAGAACACACGGGTGTCCGGGGGGGGGGGACAAAAGATAAAAGTTGGCCAACTCGTGTCCGCGGACTGTCCGGGGGACAGGTCCACGGTTATAAATCGGGCTTAATGGGTGCAGCTGTGTACTCACCACTTTAAAAACGTAACTACTGCTTGAGTTGTGTCCGTGTATAACGAAAATTGTACTTAGGTGTTGCCCTGGGGTACTATTGGAGAGAGGGGCACTCTTGGAAGATTTACGGTATACATACGGTAGGTACATAGAGTCGCGGTGTACCCGATGACCCTTCCTGCGGCGTCCCATCCGCAGCCGCAGTTGGTTGCGGCATGCCGACTCTGAGTGCGGCACAGCAAACGACTATGAAAGCCAGCAGAGCAGTCGACTTCGAGCACATGACTGCAGTCGTCGCCGCCGTCCTGAACCGGCATGGATTGTTGTTTCAGCTAGCGCCGTCATTCAACTGCTCTACTGTTCAACAGTGTGCGCACTGTTGGATTTTACAAACGTACCTCCTCCTCTCCACGTGCAATTTAATTTTTAAGGCTTATACCTGCGTTAGGAAAAGAGGAAGAAGGGTTTAGGTTTCTAGGCTTGGGTTTCTAGGCTGTTTAGGATGAGGGTTAGGCTGATATTTTGCTTAGGCCTAGGCTTATGCCGTACTTAGGCATTGGCTAATGCCTTACTTCGGCCTAATGCCTTAGGTCCTGCTTAGGCCGCTAACACAACATCCATTCCCCCTTCTTCCCCTTTTAGGCAGATCCCAGTTAAAAGTATAACGACTACGTATAATCGGAGACCATTCTGGGGGGGAAGCAGATTTGAAGAGGGAGGGGCAGTTAGAGGGTAAAAAGGTCTACCTACACGTGTCAAATAGGCACTCTATGGTCAAAAATGGAGTAAAATAGACTATAAATAGCGTTATTTAGCTGTCTTATGGTGAAAAGAACACTGAAAAAGGCGAAAAATACACTACTTTCTATAGTTGTAGACAAGTTGGAAAACTTCAGGAAAATTCTGGGGGGGGGGGGGGGGGTTGGGGGGGGGGGCTGGGTAGGGTTAAAATTCCGGCTGGGGGCGGCAACCCCCCCCCCCCCCCCACCCAACCCTTCCAGTTACATCTATGACTGAGCGGATTCACCTAGACTGCTGCCTACGCCTTGATGGAGAAGCAGGAATTAATTGCACAACTGACAAGGCCAAGCAAGGATGGCTGCCTACTTACGCGAAGCAAGGCAGGCCGCCCACTGGCGCGTCTGCGTGTGTGCAGACGCGTAGAATCAACTGCCCCTTTTGTTCAGAAGCGACGAAACAATGGTTCCAATGGGAACATGGCTACGTCTAAATTGGTACATGCAACGACGTAATGTACGCGGCCTGTACCGAGCATGTGACGTCAGAGGACGTGGGGGCCCTGGCAGCGTATGGCCTAGTGGCAGAGAATCGGCCTCTTGCGCGCACGGTTCTGGGCTCGATTCTTGATGGAGCCACTAGACCGAGGACATCCCTCTCAGTGGATCTTCTCATGCCATCGCTGTCCTAGGTTAGAGATGACGTTCTTCCGAATGTCTTTGGCTATTTATGCGGCTCTAGACGGGAAGGCGTCCTGGAGATGGGAATGCTATTGGGCCTGCAAGTGTTGTCCCAAATCCAACAACAACAACAACGGGGCAGCGCCCAAGATGCAGCGCATTGCGTCTTGCCGCTCAAATTCGCCACATGTCGATTCAGCTCAACTGTCAAGATTTTTCAAGAAATCTTAAGCAATGATGCAGCCTATAACAAATGGAGCGGTTCAACTACTACATTATGAACTTTGAAACTACACGCTACCGCATATAGCTCTGCAAGTGCAACTTCCGTTCCTGTATGGACGTTACCGTAAACTGTACGTGTGCACGATTTTTAAAATTTTAAAAACAAAAAATTGGCTGCATGCGCTTCAATGCGTGCGTTCGCTTGTTGTCGGTGTGTGTGTGTCTGCTCAGCTCAGGCGGCAGTTGCATTCTCGAGTCGAAAAAAAATCCACAGGAGACAAACTGGAGGGCGGGGACACGCACGCGCGTACGGCGCACGCACGCACTGTTCGTCTGGGCTGGCTGGCTGTCTGTGCGTGCGTTCGTCCGTCTGTCTGTCTGTCAACGTGCGGCAAAAGGGAGGAGGGAACAATTAACGGAACCAGCACGCGTCGCCATTCTGCGTGGCGTATATTCAGTCGGCGCCTTACGAACCAAACGCATGTCTCCCCCACCCACAGGTCGGGGTGGGGCGGCGGGGGTGGTGGTTGGGAGGGAGGGGAGAGAGAGAGAGAGAAGGCCCTAGACACGAACACGGAACGGGAGGACGACGACGCACAGACGAACAATGACGAACGGACGGACCGAGGGACAAACGAGCGTGGGCTGTTATATAGTAGTGTGCGCGGCGACGGCTGTGTTGTAGTAGTAGTAGGTCTGCTGGCGCGCCTAGGCGAGCGGCATGGCCTGCTGGGGCGCGACGGCCGCGGCGGCGGAGCCCTCGGCCGGCTGCTGGTCGGCTTGCGGCTGCGGCGGAGGCTGCAGCTGCTGCTGCTGCAAGGCAGCGGCCTCGTCGACGCCTGGCTGCTGCTCGACGACTGCCTGCGCCGCTGGCTGCTGCTGCTGCTGCACCGCCGGCGTGGCTTGCAGCGGCTGCTGGTACGCCGTGGCCTGCGGCTGCAGCTGCTGCTGCTGTTGCTGGGGCGGGAAGGCCTGCGCCGCGCCGGCGACCGTGGACGGGGCCGCGGCTGCGGCGGCGGCGACGGGCGCTGGCGGCGGCTTGGGCATGCGCGAGGGCGGCGTCTTGCCCGTCTGCTTGTAGTCGACCATCTCGGCCTCGTAGCGGCCCTTGTCGTCGATGGCCATGCGCTCGTAGCGCTTCTTCTCCTCCTCGCCCAGGTCCTTCCAGAAGCGGCCCAGCTCCTGCGCCACCTGGCCCACCTTCCACTCGGGGTGGGCGCGCTGCACCTCCGGCCGGCGGTCGTGCGAGAAGAAGAAGAAGGCAGACCTGCCAGCGAGCGTCGGTGCGTGCGTGCGCCCCAGCACACCTGTAACTGGGGGGGGGGAGGTTCCCCGCAGGTGCTGGTTTTGAACCTACCCACACCCTCCCCCCCCCCTCCAGGTTTGTGCAAAACCCCACCCCGCAGAAATTTTAAAACCGCCTATTTTATGTTGTTTTACAGTGTATCTTTGACTAAAATCAGACAAAAAGTGCCTATTTTTTCCTTCCCCGACCCCCCCCCCCCCTCCAGACCCGACCCCACCCACCACCCTCCCCCCAGAAAGTGCTCGAACCCTGCCCCCCAGCCCCCAGGTCAAATTCCCGGTTACAGGTGAGGTATGGTCCCAGCTAAGCTAGGGAATGAGCGGCTATATGCGGCGATCAGACACAGCTGCTAGACCAATGCTATTCTGGAGCTGTAGGCATTCAACACACGCACGCACACAGAATATTCAAGCACGCACACACGTACACACGCACGCACGGACTCACAATGCCCTCTTGGGCGCGTTGGGGTCCTTCTTGGCGCGCTTCCGCTTCCGGAACATGTCCTCGCCTCCGTAGGCAGCGACCTGAATTGAAACATTTAAAAAAATTCAATTTTTCAATTTTTCAAAATTCCTAATTTCCACCTCCGCCTGGTAGCGCTCGGCGTCCTTTTGGGCGAGCTCGAAGAAGCGCCTCTTCTCGTCGTCGGTCATCGTCTAAATTCATTTTCAATTTTTTTTGCAAATTTTTTCGAATTCTCGCACCTTCCACTTTTCCGAGCACTTCTTCGAGATTTCGGTCACTTGGACGTTCTCAGTGGGGTATTTTTTCTTGTGCTCCTCGTAGCACATTTTCACGAAGAAGCCGTAAGGGGACGTCTTGCCTCGGACCGGCGGCTTGGTGGCGCTCATGATTTCGAGAACTTTTTTTTAATTCACTCTTCGAAAGAACTTGCGATTGCGAACGATCCTAAAGTTTGTCGTACTCGTAGTCAGTGGAAATTCGAATTCCGCCGGTCTCGGCGCGAAAGGACGGGTGGGCGTGGCCCCACTAGAAGCGACGCCTGGCGGGGGAGACGGCAAACGAGGCGGAAGGGACGCGGGCGGCCATTTTGCTCGGCCGCAGCGCGTTCTGTGTCGACACAGATAATATGGGCGCAATTTAAACTGGAATCGCACGAGCGAAGGCGTGAACCGGCGACGGCGACTCCAGCTCTCTAGACTATCGCCGAGGAGGAATCGAAATCGGGCGTAGAGAGGAGATTCGAAATTGCGGCGCGCGCCAATTCAAAATCGCCAATTCCGAGAAGTGTGGGCGGCGTGAGGAGGAGACGAATCTCTCAACAGCGCCTAGCAACGGAGAGGCCGCGCCGCGGGAAGCCTTACCGGCGGAAGCGAAACGCCTAAAACAGCCTGGAAACACTGCCTAAACGGGCGCGGCGAACTTTGGGGCTTCGGCCCAACTTCGAGCAAAGAAATTCCGCAACTTCGCATTCGCGAATCCGGGGGCAAAAGCGCCTTTTCCACCGCGAAAAATGCTCCAAATTAGGCGAAATTTGCACCGGGCACCTTCTCTGGGCCTTTCGCAGCTTCCTACAACAGTTCCGCTCCTCGCAACGTCAACGCAACCTCTCTCTATGGCCGAATACAGGCGCCACGCAAAACATACCGGCCCACACTAAAGGATAGGCGCCACAGTCAAGCATAGAGCGCACACTGAGGCATAGGGCCGTGGGCAGGGCAACGCAGAGCGCGCACCCACCGCAAGGGCGGCCTCCCTTCCCCCACTCTCTCTTCACTGCGTCTGTTCCCCCATTGCGGCCGCGGCTACACTGTGGGCCTACGGTAGGACTCGAATAAAGCGGCGGAGTTCTGTTCGAGACCCCGTGCAAATTACCGTGACCGTTTGAATAAGAGGCGCGCGTTATTCGAGCGCGCGTGCACGGTAACGCGCCCTGCGCTCCAGTACTGTGCAGACGCCGTCTATATCGCCTGCGCGCTTGGCGGCCCCACGCTAAAGACGACAGTAGGCGTTTGAATAACCTGCGGTTTGGCGCGTCGCCAATTTTTCGAATTTTATGGAAATTGTCCAGCTTTTTTTCCCAATTCCACAGCCGATCGGCGGCGAGTTTGCGCAGGGCGGCCACTCGACGAAGTCTTACGAAACTGAGTTTTAAAAAAGCGGCGAAAATTGCGCATTCCTCCTTTGGTGTTGTTCAACTGCGTACGGTGCTCTCTAATGCAGGCGCTCTCTAGTCGGCGGCGGCAGTCGGCGCCCAGCGGCCATCTTGTCGGCGGGGCTTTGTCCGTGCGTTCCCCTCGTACGTGTGTGCGTCGCTACCCAGTGTGCAAAACAACGCCCCCCTTCCCTGTCTCTCTTTCCTTGTCTGTCCTCCTGCGTCCGCCTATCCGTTGGTGCGGCAGCACATTCACATGACGACCGGCCGACGACAACGACCAAAACGCACCGACACACGGACGACGAACGCACGCACTCGTCGTGAAGAAAGGACTCAAGGGGAGAGCAACCACCGTAACGCGACACTGGACCGCCGTCACGCACAAACGAACGGCAGCGCACGCACCGACTCACGGCACGAGAAAGATAAATGCGTTTCTACGAACTCGTTCAAGCAGCCGTCCCAGACGAGCCCTCATACACAGTTCAGTTCCAACTGACAGATGCCCGCACGCACGCACGCACACACACACACACACACACACACACACACACACACACGGATTGACCTTGAAAAGTTCACAACCCGTCCCTTATCCTTGAATTCTCCATTCCGCATCCGGATGAATCACTACGCGCGCAGTGACGAAATACAGAGAAAACTTCGCATTCAGAAGGGTAGGGCGCGTGCGTGCATGTACGCCTGTGTGTGGGTGTGGGTGTCAACGATCGTAAAGTCGGGCGGCTGTGTGACGCATCAAAGCGGCGACCGACAGCTTTCACGCTCCGAGAACTTCACTTAGTGTTGTATCCCAAAATGCTGCGAAAACTGGCTAGCGCGGTGCTGCTTGTTAGCTGCGTTAGCTTCACGTTTGCGCTGAAAAATCGCTGCCTCTCGACGAAGTGTCAGAATATCGGCGGCAGTTTGCGGCTTCGGGACAAAACCGACAGAATTTCGGGCGATTTGGGACGAGGCGCGACATTTACCTGCCCGCCAGTGGAGGAATGCAGAGTGCAATCCCAAGAAAACTGTCTGCACTTTGTGCGCTGGCACCGTTTAGCCAGTTGCACGAATTCTGTTGTTGTGCCCAACGAGAGGGTACGGATAAATGGAGACACGCTCGAAATTGGTTAGTTTCGGTTGCTGTGTGCACACAATTGTCTTGCTATAACTGGTGTCGTTTGTACGAATTCGATCATAAATTAAGAAAAACTGCCCAATAGCAAAAAAGTGAATTGGTAGACAAATGCACGTTTCGTTTGGTTTTTATTTTTTCAGTTTTCCGTAAAATCTCCTCAATTTGCAGCTTCTCTCCAGCGTAGTGACGCCGGCTTGTGGGCTTGCGAGGTCGGCGCTGTCGACTTGATGCCGTCAAGCGGCGGACTCGACAACTTTTACTTTCACCACCTTTTCTATGTTGTACCCACCGATGGGTTGAAACCGGTACAAACGAGCTGCTCCGTCGGCGTCCGGAGGACTTGTCCACTGGCGCAGCTCAACGCCTGCTACAAGGCCAGGTCCGTGTCTCGGAAACCGGACGGCTCAGAAGCGGACATTTACGAATTTGCCGGCTGCACGGATGCCAGACAGCTCCCGATGGATTTGATAGTGGTGAGGTTACGCCCGCACACATGTATGCACGCACGCACGCACGCACGCACGCACGCACGCACGCACGCACGCACGCACGCACGCACGCACGCACGCACGCACGCACGCACGCACGCACGCACGCACGCACGCACGCACGCACGCACGAACGTACTGGCACGCACGCATGCTACTCTTCAGAGTGCCGCCGCTTACCCTCTCTCCCGGTCTTGCGTGGAGGTGGCAGGCTTGGGTTGCGCTCCTTACGGTGCTAATCCCGGGGTAATCACCGGCATTCCAGCGAGTGGCACCAAACAGACCACCACTTGTTGCTTCTGCTTCGGCGATCGCTGCAACGCTGGCAGCGTCGACTTCGAGAGGAAAACATGGCTAAACGGTGGTAGTGACAACGGTGCTGCTTGCAGGGAACTGACGAACGGGTCCTTGTTATAGAGGAGTAGTAAGCTGATTGCTGATTGATTATCGTGCGTTGTCTTGTTTTGTTTTATATCTGCATTCTGCGTGAACGCTCAATCCAGTCGCTGCAAAAACGCGGAGCACACTCGACCTGCTGCGCGACGACATTTGACGAAGCGATGATGTCGTTTTTGTCCACTGCGGGTACTCACACAGAATTTGGAATAAATAACGCGTAGAACAGAGCACACACACACACACACACACACACACACACACACACACACACACACACACCTTAAATGCAGTGACCTCACATTAAACACGAAAAATTCAGAAAAAAATCGTTTTGTCCTTACAGAAGCTTTTTGAATTTCGGTGTGACGTCGTCCGTTGACGTCCATGATCGTTCGTGAATTGGGTGTATAAAAATGGTCTACAGTTTCTCCGTCTGCAATACCTAGCTTCACATAGTGTATGCAGGTTAGTTTCTCCAAAACAGTCACCACTAGCACGCCCCTTTTAAGCTAACGATGCCTTTACTTGCGCTCTACATGTAAGCGTATATACGTATAGCACACCCCGCTCCCCTAATTACGCTCATGTTATTAGATCAGACTCATCACTTGACCGCGTTCTTTGCCCCCTTCCCCTTTCCTTGCTAGCTAAATAGTAATCAGCGTTAGCTTAAGCTAGCCGCCGTTAGCTAGGTAGCCGCTAACGTGTCATTCAATTGGCCCAGCCAGCCCCCCCCCGCGGTGAGCATTATTAAATCCCGTACGTCTGTGCGTTAGTCTGTCCGTTCGTCCGTCCGTCTGTCTGTCTGTCTGAATAGCCGCATCAGCTAGGCCCCAACGACGACCAGCCGCTAACCGAATACAATTGGCCCATTCTGCGCCGTATGTACCTGGCAGCCACTGGCCCACCGCAGCGGTCTACTATTCCCACCCATCCATTTCTATTCCCTCCACTCTAACCGTCAACGTCTCTAAACGTCCAGCCAGACAGTTTGACCTTGTGTGTGTGCTAAGCTCACATACTATACGCGTGTGTGCGTGCGTGCGTGCGTGCGTGCGTGCGTGCGTGCGTGCGTGCGTGGCGGTGCGCGCGTGGCGGTGCGTGCCGGTGCGTGCGTGCGTGCGTGCGTGCGTGCGTGCGTGCGTGCGTGCGTGCGTGCGTGCGTGCGTGCGTGCGTGCGTGCGTGCGTGCGTGCGTGCGTGCGTGCGTGCGTGCGTGCGTGCGTGAGTGAGTGAGTGCGTCGCCTTCGCGTAGGTATTGCCACTTACTTCTACCCGAGAGTTAGCCACTACGAAACCATAGGCCAAAGCGGCTTATAACTTGCGCGCGGCGCGAAAACCAAACGCGAGCTGGCGCGACGCCGCTAGTAGGTAGCTGGAGACCGAAGCTAGTAAGTAAGCCGAAGCCATTGTTCTACACCCCCCCCCCATCGGAGCCTAGCTAGAAGCGCTCCTCAGCCAGAGACTTTTGAAGCGCCAGCTGTCGCAGTGAAGGCCGGTTTATACTTCGTTAGCAGCGAACAGTGGACAAAAGCCAGCTAGCATGTTAGAATCTAGCAGTGTTAGTTTGACCGTGCTCTTTACAGTAATCGATCAAACTACTACAACAAACTGCGCGCGCGAACAAACTGCTAGTTCAACTTTTTGAACTTACAAATTACATGCTCCGCGAACACTTTTTTGTTCGCTGGGATTTGTTATCTTGGTGTTCTCTAAAAATAAGTATAAATTGCAATCCGCGAACATGTCCGCAGAGCATGTAATTTTCTAACAAATAACATGAAATAACAGAAGTATAAACCGGCCTTGACGCACAGACACAACGGAAGAGAAAAGAACAGACTTCCGAGAAAAAAATATGGAAGCGTCGGCAGCTGGGTGAGCCAAATTGTTTTTTTTTTATAAGGGCAGACTAATATGCTTGCTAGTCTTAGTGTACTGTTATTTTGGTGCCCTAATAGTTGAATTTTTCGTTTGAAATCGAATAATGTAGAGCCAGTAAGAATAGGTACACTGCTTGAAAGCTGAAATGTTGTGTTTGTCGCTTCAACCTAGTGCGGCAGCACACTAGCGTGTGTGATTCCTTCGTCCAAACCACAGTAAATCATTCATTGGTAATGGGTATCACCATGCCGAATGCGGGCAAAATGGCGCCATCGGTTTATCGTCCACACAAAATTTAAAAAAAATGCTCAGTACTCAAAATCCGCTGTTGTAGGCGATTTTGAATGAAAACATAGGCAGTTGGTTGTTTAGCACATCCTCGCTGACCCAGTCCTGGGTCTGTAAATTCATCGAGGAGGGCGACAGCGATGAGAACGTCAGCGATCCGATCGTTCAGCAGCTCTTTCGAATCTTTCTCGCCGTTTTGCCCGACGAAAACAATCAGGTGCGCAGCGGAGGCGGCTCTCTTTGGTTCTCGAACTTGTAGTACCGTAAATTCTCTAATAGTGCCCCTGGGGCACTATATTTTCAACCTTTGCGGCTGTTTGCGCAGTTGGGCTAAGGCGTTGGCTCCAAACCGGAAGGTGCGGAGTTCAATTCTCAGCGTGGCAAGACTGCCAAATAACAGTAACCCCCTTGGGCGCTCACGCCAAACTGTGCCCCCTGATCGCTGTTCTCATCGGTCTTGTACAAGGCAGAGGTACCCAAGGACCATACGGCCCCCTCTCGCAAAAAAAAAACTTTGTCTCACTCGGGCACTATTGGAGGGGGGTGGCTCTATTGAAGGATTTACGGTATTCTTCCGCGCTTCTACCGTTCCGTTCCCGCTTCAACGCAACTGTACGCTAATAACGCTGAATTTCGCAGCCGAAACAGCTTTGCAACAGGTTACAGTTGTACAAGCCGTTTCGTAGATCGCGAAATTTGCGTCTCGTCCTATTTATTCCCCTTTAGGTCACTTCGTTTCTATTCGATGGAACAATCCGCCAAACTGCGACGCGGGAGGCGATTCGGTGTCTTCTGCTGCTCTTAGCGTCCGAGTATCACCAAGCGATTATTGCACCGTAATGTTTGATGATTTTTTATTGATTTTTTCACGATTTTTTATTAATGATTGATTTTTTACCACCATTCGCACCAAATGATTTTTTCAATCCATCTACATACGCATACATAGGTACGCACAGTGCTGCAAAGTTTTTCACAAGCGTACAGAATATGTTTGTACGTACATAGGTTCAGCTCTGCCGATTACCTACCATTTGCAAGTCGCAACAAGTGTGCTACTCAATGCAAACAAACCTGTGAACATCAACAACAAAGCAAACTAGTAATGCCTGCAATTATGACGCGGTTAACTCATTAATGAACCGATAAATTCAATGCCTATACGAATCGGTGCAATATTCTCCAAAGGACCGATTTTTACTCAATTCCCTTGACTCTCTGGAGTCTTACCTGGAAGTCAATCGCTTATTAGACAATGGCGATTTTGAATTCGTCAGCTTTAAGCAGTTCGTTAGTCTTTCGGCAGAGTTATTTCCGGAAAAATCCGGATTCACACCGGCTTTGGACGCTGTCTTCGACGTCGTGGTGAACAACGTTGTCAAAAAGGTAGAGCAAAGGTCAAAACGTGCCAATAAAATGCGTGCGTGCGTGCGTGCGTGCGTGCGTGCGTGCGTGCGTGCGTGCGTGCGTGGTTACATGCAACCTTTCCCACATACATTGCAGGGTGTCTTATTGTTTCGTCACAACGGCATTTGCGCCAGCTGGCAATTGTATCAGGGTATCGCGTGTCCGGGTCAGATGCAGCTATTGCCGGTCGAAAACGGCGGAAAAGTCAACGCTAGAAAACGAATGACCATTTTTCTTAGAGACAAGTTTATTGTCGACGTACATTTGCATTGATCTTTCTTGCGTGCAATGCAACGCAAAGGAGAGATTTGCATACGCACTGCGTTCAGTCGCTGCCGAACGATGAAAAGCGGCACGCGTGGCGAGTGCAAATCAGCTCAATGGAAAAGGACCGAAATAAATCGAGAGAAAAGCATAGGGAGTACACTTTTGCCGTGCTGGATGGCCCTGAGCAGAACAGATGGATGTCAGGTGTGAACTCACAAAAAATCACGAAAAAACTTAAATGTTCAAACAGGAATAGACACCAATACAGCACATACTGTACCGCGTTGGTATCGATTTTACGCTCAAATATCGAATCCGATGTCCGTTTCAATATTTGTATTAAGGAAAAATTTGCAGACAGCTGCAAAAAAAGAGAATATGTGACTTCCGTAGACAGAAGTTGAGCTTGAAAAGAAAAAATGGTATTTGCACATTGCTGAAGTCCACTTTGAAAAAAGATTGTATAAGAGCATTGCAGTGGAGTCCACTTTGAAAAACGATTGTATAAGAGCATACAATGGTATGAACAATCAATTTGGTTGTCGCATATTCGGCGTTTTTAGCGCTCGCTACATGATGACAGAATACAGTGGCACTTATAGCATAAAAGGAAAAGCGCATACACCAACCTGCACACGCACTCACACGTGCGTGCACACGCACGCATGCACGTACATACATAGACACCGAAATATTTTGTAAGTTGGAAATGACGATCCAATGAATAGAATATTTTGATTCTAATACAGTTCGAATTATGATACCTACAAATTATTCTATTCTATTCTGCAAACATACCTGCAGTCTGGAATCGGGATTAACTGATTTTTGTATCACAGTAACAAAAATTTGTTGTGTTAATGGATGGAGAGTATACACAACAGGCACTTCAGGTATAATTTTAAGGAGCTGTTCTACAACCACAATCTACATTAGCGTACCGAAGCATATCATTTACCTGTCCTTTAAAAATCCGTAATCAGCAGCGTTGAAATACATACCACACCACACCAAGAATCCTGTTGCACTTACGGTTTTTAGTTCTACCTGCAACGTGCGTAGGGCAGTGGTGCGTGTCACTTTTAGCTGGGCAACAGCGATGTCGCTAGAATGACTGTTGTCCAAAATGAAATATGCCAAAATAGCTCACGCTAAAAACGCCGAATATGTGACAAGCAAATTGATTGTTCATACCATTGTATGCTCTTATACAATCGTTTTTCAAAGTGGACTCCACTGCAATGCTCTTATACAATCTTTTTTCAAAGTGGACTTCAGCAATGTGCAAATACCATTTTTTCTTTTCAAGCTCAACTTCTGTCTACGGAAGTCACATATTCTCTTTTTTTGCAGCTGTCTGCAAATTTTTCCTTAATACAGTGTTTTTTCGTATTGATACCGTAAATCCTCCAATAGTGCCCCCGGGGCACTATTTTTTCAACCTCTTCTTACCCGGGGGCACTATTGGAGAGGGGGGCACTATTGGAGGGTTGCTTCTATTATTTCAACCTAAAAATTTTGAATGGTAATGCTAGTTTCGCTGTCAAAATTGCCGATTTTTCGGTGATTTTGATTACTTTTGCCACATTTAATGGTTGATTTACCATTAATAGTTGCTGAAACGTACTATTATTGGTTAGCAGTAGTGTGTAAACACGATGTAAATGTACCTACCCACTAAATTTTTGCCCATAAAAGGCACATGGCACAACATACCCCTTACCCCCGGGGGCACTATTGGAGGGGGGGCTCTATTATTTCAACCTTGCCATACCCGGGGGCACTATTGGAGGGGGAGGCACTATTGGAGGGGGGGGGGGGCTTCGATTGGAGGATTTACGGTATGCACAAAATGCGCACCACGCGTGCACTGATTTCGGGTGCCAACAAGGGGCACCCACCAGGGGCGTGAGTTTAACTGCTGCAGTACCACATGTAACCGGTTTTTTGAAGTGGGGGGAGGGCGATGTCCGAGACCATTCTGGGGTAAGCAGATTTGAAGAAAAAGGGAAAGGGTGTCATAAGGAAAAAAGTGTACCTAAATAATGTCAAAATATAGGCACTTCCTGACTATGGCGTGAGTGTCGTATCCGAAACGACGTATTAAATAAAAAATGTGTACAGTGTACAGGTTCAAAACTGTAGAATTTGTTTACAAACACCTTCCTTCCTGGGCAACGTCTCGGACATGAAGGGCGTGCTGCAACTCCTCAAGTGACAGAGTCAGGGGCTGAACACCAGCGAGTGGCGCGTGACGCGCTCGTTGCCCCAAGCCTGACCTCGAGGACGCCACCACCATCAGCATGCTCGTTGAGGACGCGTCCTACGCGGCCCTCTGTGCGGCCAAGATGGTGGTCAACCATGGCGTGCGTGCGTGCGTGCGTGCGTGCGTGCATGCGTGCGTGCGTGCGAGAGCGCGTGCATGCGAGAGTGCGGGCGTGCGTGTGTGTGTCGGTGTGTGCGTGCGTGCGAGAGTGCGAGAGTGTGGACGTGCCTGCGTGCGTGCGTGCGTGCGTGCGCGCGTGCGTGCGCGCGTGCGTGCGCGCGTGCGTGCGCGCGTGCGTGCGTGCGCGCGTGCGTGCATGCATGCGCGCCTTGTGAGGTTGCACATGAGAGTGCACATCCGAAAAGCACTTGATGTTCACTGCTTTGATAAAGTCAACCATAGAATATTTTAACATCTGAAAAGAAAAACGAAAAAAAAACTGAAAAAATGTAGGGTGAGTCGTGGGAACAACATGGGTGGAGCAGGAAAGGACACTGGGGTAACGCAATATTGATTGGTTTTCAGGAGATGGCAGAGACGCCAGCGGGAGTCGAACCCGCGACCTCTCGATTGGTTGTCTAAGGCCCAATCTTTCTAAGTGTTCCAGATCTCCAGCTTGTGGGCATTTAGGAGGAATCCATTTGGGGCATTAATTTCTGATCGTATACAGCGTATGCTTGCAAAGTTTCATCCCGATTACTTTAACAAAACAATTATTAAAAAATAATATTAAAAAAAATCATTTTTTTGAAGGTTCAGGAGCTCATATCTCATTATCCAGTGATGGAATTTCAAAACATTGACTTACCGAGGACTCCCCTTGACCTATTGTTCACGAAAAATCGAAGAAAAATTGGGGGTTTACTGGGCATTTTTTGGAGTTTTACTCTTGTCGGAACTATCAAAAAAATTCGGCTGTGGCGACATGGACGTCGGAGCCGCAAAATTTGCTCAACGGGAAGATACTAGATGTGTGGGGATCGACTTTCACCAGTTTATAGCGAATCTCTGTGATGAGCGGTTGAGGCGCCTATAGCGCACAAAATTTTGGTCGAAAAAACGGCTATGTCCAAGAAATCGGGCAAAATCGGCCATAACTCAAGATTGGTAGGACCTACGCGCGAAATCCTTTTTTTATGTCAAAATTCCATCATGGGCTGAGAGTACACGCCGAGTTTAGCCCAATCGCAAGTGGCGTTTGAGGAGCGGCGGTCCAAAAAAGTGGCAAGAGAACATGAAAAAAAAAACTCGCGTTTTCACAATATTTTCAGAGGTATCTCCCCCTTGACGTAAAACAAGGAAACGCGTTATGGCGCGTTCGATGCCCCAGAAGAAGGCGGTTCATTTGAGCCATTAACGCGCCGAAATCCGTTCAGGCAATCAAAAGTTATAGGCGATCGAAAATTCAAAAAGCCGCATTCAGAAGTCGTCACATATTAGGGACGTACGCTGACGGCTTACACCCTGTATTAGGGTTGTACGCTGACGCGTACACCCTGATTTCAGCACGACATTGCCTCTTTAATCTTTCTTTGCACTTGGGGTTTGTCGCACACTGTTCCAGCACAAAAGCGTTCTGCTGAGCCATGCAGCCTATGATTACGATAGTTACAATTAAAAAAAAATACTACCACTCTTCGCTTAACCTCGCCAGAACGCTTCAGCTCTGGCACGACCGCCCTTGAGTTCGGGCGGCGGGGCGCCTCGGATCGCGGACTGTTCGGCGCGCTCTGTTTGAAAATGCGCCAAAAGCACGGAGCTGGAAGGCGTCCGCGGCGACCAATCAGCGCCTCTGGCTGAGTCCCCTGCCCCTGGACGAGAGCCAGTCTTGCAGGAGGAGAATCAGAAGCTGCAGGAGAGACTCAAGGAGGAGGAGCGCGCGGTCGAGGACGAGGAGATCGTCAGGAACATTGCGACCAGGTATACGTTAGGGATTTGCATGCATAGAGAAGGAAGCAGCCCACGGTCATGAGGAGATTTTCAGCTAGAGAGGAAAAGATGTAGAGTGCCGTCGGAAGTTGCGACTGCGGTCTTAATCTCAATTTTTTGAGGTTTATTGTTTTGTCAATCTCAAGTATGACTTTTAATCTTTATGCTACAGTACCTCTAATGCGTGAAAGGTTGCGGTCACTGGTCAAAGCAGATTCAACACAACACAGGTCTGAGGTCACATCCCATGTCACACCACAACCGAATACGACACAACCCAACTCAGTCATGCGTGTAGCTGGACTGCATGTATATACACCCATTTACAATGAACAATGTACTACCCTATATGTACGGACACAACAGCACGCGAAAAAACGGGGTAGCAAAACCCGATGGGGGGGGGGGGGGGCGTAGCCTCCCCCCTGGTTTGCATGTACGCACGTCACCAAAACTGTACGAGAAATAAATGACAAGAAAGCGGCTCACCAGTGTTTGAACTCGTTGGGCTCGTCTCTGCGATTGCTCTCGGCTGTCGCACGGTGCAATGTGTCCAGGACCTGCAACTGGAACCTTGCACCCCAGTCGGTGGCGCACACAAGTGTCTTACCGCTCTCGTTAGGCAGACTGGTACAAAATCTTCACTTCTAGTGATGCAGTTGACCCCACTTGGCAGGTGTGCAAGTTTGCTTGCCATCCTGCCAGCTGCCTTGCTCCGCTGGCCAGCTTCTGGCTTCTTGAGCGTCTCGGTGCAGCAGAAAGCTTCTGCTGGAGTTGCAGTCTCCCACTGCCAGCCACGAATGCTATCCGCCGTGCTGCACTGCAGGCAGCCGCAGAACGACCCACACGTCCCATACCTGTAACTGGGGGGCGGGGGGTTGGGGGCCCCGCACTATTTTTCCAACACCCACCCAACCCTCCCCCCAGAATTTTCCCAAGGGATTTTCACTCAGTCTAAAACGATAAAAGTGAGTAAATGTTGGTGTATTTCAGTGCTTTTCAGTGTTATATGACCATAAAACAGCTAAATAACACTGTTTAGACCCTATTTATACCCATTTTTTGACCAAAAAGTACCAGTATAACTCAAAAAATGACCAGCTACCCCCCCACTTTTTGCTCCAGCCACCCCCTCCCCCCAAAAAGTGCCGTCTACCCCCCCCCCCCCGCTCTTCCAGACCCGTTACAGGTATGACACGTCCTGCAGTCGCGACCACAACAGCTCTCGGCTGAGGAGACGGTTCAGTCTGAAAACAGACAAAAGAGAGCTTCTAGTGTCAAGATTCCACTGAATGTAAGACATCCGCGCGCCTAAATTTGGCCCCATTGACGCAGCTCCCTGCAAAAGGTCTACTCGTCCTCGGCCTCAGTTTTAGGGCCACCCACTGTATGGGAAAATTGAAGATAATCGCCTACCAAGGAGGGTAGGTGTAACCGACCACTGGGGGGGGGCGGAATCTTTTCAAAAACCAAGAAGCCATGGGGGTGTAACCTGCACGGTATAATTTGGTGCGCAGGCGAAATTTATTGAATTTGTGGCCAAACAGTTTGTGGCCAAAGATTAGGCGATAAATGCTGCTCATAGGCCTGAATATCACAGAACTAACATTCTATTCAAATTCTGTGAACATAGTTTTCGGACGCCTGCTGCGGGCAATTTTTAATCCCTCCCAGGGCACTGGCCTGATCAACTAAAACAATTACTTTGGGTTGTCCTCCACAGATTTCTTGACATCAGCGCCTGACGGCTCGAATTGGAACGGCTCTATAGTTCCAGAGATCACTTCAGCACCCTCATTGTCGCTCCAGTTGTCGTCGAAATCCCAATCAGTGGGTGTTGCCGATGCCGACATCGCCAAATGGCTAAGCTATTGCTATAAAAACAGAATATAAGCAAACGTTCATCAAACAAGTCCGCAAAACCGACCGAGGATTCGCGCGTGCCGGGGCGACGGGCCGTCTCTGTCGGGCGACACACCGGCGCGCCAGCGCGATCTTTAGCGATTTTGTAAAGAAAATAAAGAGACGAGCGCCAGAATTAATCGGATATTCGTTCAGCGTGGAACACAGTAAGCTTCGAATAAAATGCCGCTCGCTAACGGTTTGTTCGCGATTCTTTTTTGCGAGTACTGTAGTTGCTCTTTGAATGTACGGTGGGCTCAGTAATTTGAATTTCGTTACGAATTTTTGCTTTTTGATTACTTTAATGGGAAAAAGGTGAGCGCAGCGCAGCGAGACCTTTTCATTTGTGGACCCATTTGGGACAACCAACTTGCATGCAAAGTACGAGCGAAACTTTTTTTGAGTGGGCACACCCCTTTAAAAATCCTAAAAAAACTGCCTTGTAGATATTACAAGCCGCCACATTTCCAAGCAGATTTTTGCGGCGCATTTGCACACACACATTTGCACACATTAGCACACTGGTAATGCACAATTCGTATTGCAGTGCAGAACCTGCACTATTTAGAGTTTTTATCGTTGCTCTTGATGAGTTTCTCTAATCGGTCCGCTGCGTCCGCCAAGAACAGTTCGTGTTCCATCTTCCCACAGTCGAATCCGTTGGATTCGGCGGATATTCTGTCATGTTCGCTAAAACAACAGAAAATAAAATTTTGGCCTCGCAAACTTGAAATGAAATTCTGCTCTTCTGTCGAACCGTCTCAGCAGGGCAACAATTTTGTAGAGTACGATACTTCAGAGAAGCGGTATGCAACAACTGCACATCGTTGCGTTTCGCCGACAGTTAAAAAAAAAAACAGTTTTCTTAAAATATTGAATGTTCAGCTTGGTTCTAGCAAGTTTTAAACTTTAAAATGCTTACGATTTCAGCTCATCGAGCGCTCTCTTGCGGTCGTTGTCGTTGTCGGAGAGGCGGCGTCGGACCATCGTCTTGGCCGTGTGCTCCAGCTCTTCAAAATCTCGGCGCAATTCTCGCAGTTGCTCCTCCCTGTCGTGGACGACCTTTTCCAGCATTTTGCGCTTGTCCACCTCCTTCTTCATGGCGTGCTTCTTAACGAGTGCGTGCGTGCGTGCGTGCGTGCGTGCGTGCGTGCGTGCGTGCGTGCGTGCGTGCGCGCGCGCGTGTGCATCCACAGAATTGCTAAGCGATTTTTTATCACCGCTTTTATTATCACTATATTATTATTATTAGGTATTATTATTATTTATTATATTTATTTCCTCGATAGCCAAACCGACCTGTTGGGCGTTTTCCGTCTCCATCGCCTGCATTTTGCTGCGTTCCTCGTCCAGCATTCTGAACAATTTTGCGCTTTTGGGCAACTTCATTTTTTTTCCGCACTGTTGCCGCTTGCCAGGATTGTTAACTGTATTATGTTGCCTGTTCCACACTAGACCTAGTGCGAACTACACACCGCACTTTGGGTGTCGAAGGCAAACGTGTCAAAGCTAGTTTTTTGCGACTCTTATCGATGAAAAGGCGAGCGCGCTCGGCGAAAGGAACCATAAATACTGTCGCGCTGCGTTAACCCTTTACAGTTGTGGAGAGGTGTCGCTGTAGAATGAATTGACAGAAAGAAATTGGCTACAGAAGAACCATTGAAGCATGTACATTTGTGATGGCCAGCCAGCAGGTGTGTGTGTGTGTGTGTGTGTGTGTGTGTGTGTGTGTGTGTGTGTGTGTGTGTGTGTGTGTGTGTGTGTGTGTGTGTGTGTGTGTGTGTGTGTGTGTGTGTGTGTGTGTGTGTGTGTGTGTGTGTGTGTGTGTGTTGTGTGTGTGTGTGTGTGTGTGTGTGTGTGTGTGTGTACTACTCAAGCCGATTAGTTCACGGTGTAAGCTGTACTACAGGTTTAGCATTAGGTTAGGGACGTCTTTTATGCGCCCGTTTAGGCACTGGCCAACTGAGCACTCGGACAACATTCCTGAGCGCCAGTGTGTGTGTGTACCCGTACATATAGGGTAGTACATTGTTCATTGTAAATGGGTGTATATACATGCAGTCCAGCTACACGCATGACTGAGTTGGGTTGTGTCGTATTCGGTTGTGGTGTGACATGGGATGTGACCTCAGACCTGTGTTGTGTTGAATCTGCTTTGACCAGTGACCGCAACCTTTCACGCATTAGAGGTACTGTAGCACTAAAGATTAAAAGTCATACTTGAGATTGACAAAACAATAAACCTCAAAAATTGAGATTAAGACCGCAGTCGCAACTTCCGACGGCACTCTACATCTTTTCCTCTCAGCTCAAAAAACTCCTCATGACCGTGGGCTGCTTCCTTCTCTATGCATGCAAATCCCTAACGTATACCTGGTCGCAATGTTCCTGACGATCTCCTCGTCCTTGACCGCGCGCTCCTCCTCCTTGAGTCTCTCCTGCAGCTTCTGATTCTCCTCCTGCAAGACTTGGCTCTCGTCCAGGGGCAGGGGACTCAGCCAGAGGCGCTGATTGGTCGCCGCGGACGCCTTCAGCTCGTGCTTTTGGCGCATTTTCAAACAGAGCGCGCCGAACAGTCCGCGATCCGAGGCGCCCCGCCGCCCGAACTCAAAGGCGGTCGTCAGAGCTGAAGCGTTCTGGCGAGGTTAAGCGAAGGTGTTAGTATTTTTTTTTAATTGTAACTATTGTAATCATAGGCTGCATGGCTCAGCAGAACGCTTTTGTGCTGGAACAGTGTGCGACAAACCCCAAGTGCAAAGAAAGATTAAAGAGGCAATGTCGTGCTGAAATCAGGGTGTACGCGTCAGCGTACAACCCTAATCAGGGTGTACGCGTCAGCGTACAACCCTAATATGTGACGACTTCTGAATGCGGCTTTTTGAATTTTCGATCGCCTATAACTTTTGATTGCCTGAACGGATTTCGGCGCGTTATGGCTCAAATGAACCGCCTTCTTCTGGGGCATCGAACGCGCCATAACGCGTTTCCTTGTTTTACGTCAAGGGGGAGATACCTCTGAAAATATTGTGAAAACGCGAGTTTTTTTTTTTTTCATGTTCTCTGCCACTTTTTTGGACCGCCGCTCCTGAACGCCACTTGCGATTGGGCTGAAACTTGGCGTGTACTCTCAGCCCATGATGGCAATTTCTACCTAAAAAGGATTTGCGCGTAGGTCCTACCAATCTTGAGTTATGGCCGATTTTGCCCGATTTCTTGGACATAGCCGTTTTTTCGACCAAAATTTTGTGCGCTATAGGCGCCTCAACCGCTCATCACAGAGATTCGCTATAATGGTGAAAGTTGATCCCCCACACATCTAGTATTTCCCGTTGAGCAAATTTTGCGGCTCCGACGTCCATGTCGCCACAGCCGAATTTTTTTGATAGTTCCGACAAGAGTAAAACTCCAAAAAATGCCCAGTAAACCCCCAATTTTTCTTCGATTTTCGTGAACAATAGGTCAAGGGGAGTCCTCGGTAAGTCAATGTTTTGAAATTCCATCACTGGATAATGAGATATGAGCTCCTGAACCTTCAAAAAAATGATTTTTTTTAATATTATTTTTTAATAATTGTTTTGTTAAAGTAATCGGGATGAAACTTTGCAAGCATACGCTGTATACGATCAGAAATTAATGCCCCAAATGGATTCCTCCTAAATGCCCACAAGCTGGAGATCTGGAACACTTAGTAAGATTGGGCCTTAGACAACCAATCGAGAGGTCGCGGGTTCGACTCCCGCTGGCGTCTCTGCCATCTCCTGAAAACCAATCAATATTGCGTTACCCCAGTGTCCTTTCCTGCTCCACCCATGTTGTTCCCACGACTCACCCTACATTTTTTCAGTTTTTTTTTCGTTTTTCTTTTCAGATGTTAAAATATTCTATGGTTGACTTTATCAAAGCAGTGAACATCAAGTGCTTTTCGGATGTGCACTCTCATGTGCAACCTCACAAGGCGCGCATGCATGCACGCACGCGCGCACGCACGCACGCGCGCACGCACGCGCGCACGCACGCGCGCACGCACGCGCGCACGCACGCACGCACGCACGCAGGCACGTCCACACTCTCGCACTCTCGCACGCACGCACACACCGACACACACACGCACGCCCGCACTCTCGCATGCACGCGCTCTCGCACGCACGCACGCATGCACGCACGCACGCACGCACGCACGCACGCCATGGTTGACCACCATCTTGGCCGCACAGAGGGCCGCGTAGGACGCGTCCTCAACGAGCATGCTGATGGTGGTGGCGTCCTCGAGGTCAGGCTTGGGGCAACGAGCGCGTCACGCGCCACTCGCTGGTGTTCAGCCCCTGACTCTGTCACTTGAGGAGTTGCAGCACGCCCTTCATGTCCGAGACGTTGCCCAGGAAGGAAGGTGTTTGTAAACAAATTCTACAGTTTTGAACCTGTACACTGTACACATTTTTTATTTAATACGTCGTTTCGGATACGACACTCACGCCATAGTCAGGAAGTGCCTATATTTTGACATTATTTAGGTACACTTTTTTCCTTATGACACCCTTTCCCTTTTTTCAAATCTGCTTACCCCAGAATGGTCTCGGACATCGCCCTCCCCCCACTTCAAAAAACCGGTTACATGTGGTACTGCAGCAGTTAAACTCACGCCCCTGGTGGGTGTTCCTTGTTGGCACCCGAAATCAGTGCACGCGTGGTGCGCATTTTGTGCATACCGTAAATCCTCCAATCGAAGCCCCCCCCCCCTCCAATAGTGCCTCCCCCTCCAATAGTGCCCCCGGGTATGGCAAGGTTGAAATAATAAGAGTTCCCCCCCTCCAATAGTGCCCCCGGGGGTAAGGGGTATGTTGTGCCATGTGCCTTTTATGGGCAAAAATTTAGTGGGTAGGTACATTTACATCGTGTTTACACACTACTGCTAACCAATAATAGTACGTTTCAGCAACTATTAATGGTAAATCAACCATTAAATGTTGGCAAAAGTAATCAAAATCACCGAAAAATCGGCAATTTTGACAGCGAAACTAGCATTACCATTCAAAATTTTTAGGTTGAAATAATAGAAGCAACCCTCCAATAGTGCCCCCCTCTCCAATAGTGCCCCCGGGTAAGAAGAGGTTGAAAAGAATGGTGCCCCGGGGCGTCTTAGGAAGAGGATTTACGGTATCAATACGAAAAAACACTGTATTAAGGAAAAATTTGCAGACAGCTGCAAAAAAAGAGAATATGTGACTTCCGTAGACAGAAGTTGAGCTTGAAAAGAAAAAATGGTATTTGCACATTGCTGAAGTCCACTTTGAAAAAAGATTGTATAAGAGCATTGCAGTGGAGTCCACTTTGAAAAACGATTGTATCAGAGCGTACAATGGTATGAACAATCAATTTGCTTGTCACATATTCAGCGTTTAACGCATGAGCTATTTTGGCATATTTCATTTTGGACAACAGTCATTCTAGCGACATCGCTGTTGCCCAGCTAAAAGTGACACGCACCACTGCCCTACGCACGTTGCAGGTAGAACTAAAAACCGTAAGTGCAACAGGATTCTTGGTGTGGTGTGGTATGTATTTCAACGCTGCTGATTACGGATTTTTACAGGACAGGTAAATGATATGCTTCGGTACGCTAATGTAGATTGTGGTTGTAGAACAGCTCCTTAAAACTATACCTGAAGTGCCTGTTGTGTATACTCTCCATCCATTAACACAACAAATTTTTGTTACTGTGATACAATAATCAGTTAATCCCGATTCCAGTCTGGAGGTATGTTTGCAGAATAGAATAGAATAATTTGTAGGTATCATAATTCGAACTGTATTAGAATCAAAATATTCTATTCATTGGATCGTCATTTCCAACTTACAAAATATTTCGGTGTCTATGTATGTACGTGCATGCGTGCGTGTGCACGCACGTGTGAGTGCGTGTGCAGGTTGGTGTATGCGCTTTTCCCTTTATGCTATAAGTGCCACTGTATTCTGTCATCACATGTAGCGACGCTAAAAACGCCGAATATGCGACAACCAAATTGATTGTTCATACCATTGTATGCTCTTATACAATCGTTTTTCAAAGTGGACTCCACTGCAATGCTCTTTATAAAAATTATTTTTCAAAGTGGACTTCAGCAATGTGCAAATACAATTTTTTCTTTTCAAGCTCAACTTCTGTCTACGGAAGTCACATATTCTCTTTTTTTGCAGCTGTCTGCAAATTTTTCCTTAATACAAATATTGAAACGGACATCGGATTCGATATTTGAGCATAAATCGATACCGACGCGGTACAGTATGTGCTGTATTGGTGTCTATTCCTGTTTGAACATTTAAGTTTTTTCGTGATTTTTTGTGAGTTCACACCTGACATCCATCTGTTCTGCTCAGGGCCATCCACGCACGGCAAAAGTGTACTCCCTCTATGCTTTTCTCTCGATTTATTTCGGTCCTTTTCCATTGAGCTGATTTGCACTCGCCACGCGTGCCGCTTTTCATCGTTCGGCAGCGACTGAACGCAGTGCGTATGCAAATCTCTCCTTTGCGTTGCATTGCACGCAGAGAAAGATCAATGCAAA